>JAYGXS010000407.1:0-27816 GCA_036362985.1 Ligula intestinalis
ACTGAAACAGAAGCCGAGGTGCAACAGACTCCTTCGCCACATGATGAAGCGGACTCCCGCCCTTCTGCTGAGGCTATTTCAGCTAAAGCCAAGGCGACTGAGAACGTCCTGAGTGAGGACGAAGAAAAGGAAGTCAGCCAGAAACCGTCAGAACCCTCGGACTTGCGTCTTTCTGACGAGTCTACCGCAGATGCTCTGAACGGGGACGCTACATCCAAAGCCACTGAGAACGTTCAGACTGCCGACGAAGAAATGGCGGTTAGCGAGGAACTGTCAGAACCCTCAGAAACCGACTCCCACACTGCGCTGCCGGTTAGTCCTTCTTTACTATGTCAGTAGAAGTACTTTGCGCTGGCTTAGGTCATCCTCCTTTTCTTTCGGATCAGAACGGTGTCGGCATTCTGGTGTTATTGGTTTTTGCAACCCCGTATGTTTATGGTTGTTCTCAAAGACGTTTTCAATGCGTCCGTAATCATTTAAACTCTGCGGTACCCCCAATTTCGCGCAGAGCCTCGACAACAGGTCCTAGACGCGTAGGAGTCATGCATCCTAAAAGCACTTTCTGTGCATAAAAGGCAGATTGCGGAAGAATCCTTTTGAAACCGCGCCATAAAGTCGTTACTAATGGACTATACAATCAACTACCACGATTTGGTTTTCCATGATAAGTTTCTCTTTAAAATCCGTCTCCATCGTTCTTCCTCATGCTTCATTGTTTTTCTGGGTTCAAACCAAGACTTTCTGGTAACTGTCTGCCCTGATCTCCAATTTTTTAGCCACAACCGATGACCTCTAATGAAACCGAGGGTGCTACTGCGAGTCACTCAGTTGATGAGAAAGCGGACAATACAGAGCGCCATCCCAAAGAAACGTTAAATGATCCAGAAAACACTCTTCAAAGTAAAGTGGAGGATAATCGCGCCCCCACTGCCCAGGATACCTCAACAAAGCCTCAAGAAGTACGTAGGTCACTTGCTTTCTTGCTTCTGTGAGCCTCCGTTAATTGGCACGCTGTTGTGACAGACGCGACACTTTGACCGTCACCACAAGCTGAAGGCAAACGCGGTGACTGGCACTGGATTGGACGGAAACTAGACTCACGCAGGATCAACCCCGATCGCTCCCCACTCCCGCACCTTCCCCTGGTCGAGAAGACCGGTCTTTTAGACATACTTGTCGAAGGGGCGTTTGGGTACAGGATGCATTATCACAAAACGCAATAAAGACTCACCGCTTCACCTTGGCATTCCCATATAGAGCCCTGTCAACCGTTCCCGAAGCTTCTGTCCCTTATTCTGTCTTGCCATAAACTCCAATCAGTGATGTCGTCAAAGGTTACAACTCGCAACTGCGAGGCTGACGTCTTTTTTGCAGTTACAGAGCAGACAGTTGCGACGAAATACTTCTCAGAGGCTCTATACTGCCTGATAACACAGCATTTATTTCAGATGGTCTTTTCTAAAACAGATTATCCATCCTAATATATTGACCACCAGAAGTGTCTGATTATCATAGTCGAAACAAGGTGCTCAGCCATTGTACCGCGCAAAAACGCGATAGTACTGAAGGGAGCATTTTATACAGCTTCCGAGTCCGGTGGACTTGTCTGCTCTCACCGCCGTCCACTTTGAGGATGTGCTGCAGTTCTACTACAGCTGTGACTGTAATGCCTCGTCTTTCCAAGAAATAATGGAAGCAATCGTTCATATGAAGAACCATAAACCAATGTGTGTGTATTTGTGTGCCGTAGCCCATTGTTGGATCAGGAACCCCGCTGAAATCCAAATTGGGAGTAGTTGGGAGACAGAGAAACCCCGAGATCTCGACCGGCATGAGCCAAAGGTTCGCGGGAGTGAGGTGGGTGCCTGACCAGGAACTGCAGGCGAACAGATGCAGACAGTCATGCGGATAAGCGCCGCAGTCGGGACAGAGGTCGGGTGTGGACGAGTCGGATCGATGTTGGCATTGGCGAAGGACCATTGAGTAGCCACTGCGCATTTGAGCCAGAGTACAGCGAGTGACCCTCGAGAGATGTTGTTTTGATGCCGCAATCGGAGGTGGATAGTCACCCTAAAGGACCGGGGGACGGTAACCTCGTTTCTCTTCGACAAAGGCTCTCCGGTGGAGACGCTGGAAGCCTGTCTTGGCGGCGAGCTATCAACGGTTAGATCCGAGAGAGGAGAGGCGACAGCTTCCTTGCGGAGAGCTCGAATTGACGGCCGGACGTTGCGGCTGGGCTCAGGAGCGTAGCAAGGGTGGTTATTAGGATGGCTGGGTTGCGAACAGGTCCACCAGAACTGTTGGCCTAGGCGTGTGTTGTGATGCGCGACCGGCAGGACAGAAGCATCTGCATGGAGATGATCTATAGGCGGCATTTTATAGCAATCCGTGATCGTGTGGAGGGCAGCGTTCTGTGCTGACTGGAGGCTGGTAGAGCTGATCGTAGGAGACCAGATTGATGCCGCATAAGTGAGGTGCCAGCCTCTCTTTCGCGCAAACCCAGGATGTGTCTGCTAGAGCCTTGAGGACACCATAAATCAGTGGAGGAGGCCTGCGTCCGGCTGGCTCTTCTTAGCTTAGTGGCTGCCTAGCCCTCTGTCTCAGTGTTCACAAACACGCCTCGTACCTATGTATAACTGACGAATAAAATCATCTTGTAAACCGTTTTGCTGCGGCTTGTTCTTTTTTTCTCTCGGCATAGTTCCATCCTCAATAATAAATACTAACGTCTTCCGCGGCCGCGGCCTTTTGGATACTACACTTCCTGTCTGTTGGAAGTCCCAAGCAAACAACATTGTTTCAATGTCTTCACCGCATGTTGTTATCGAAAAAAGTGACAGCAAGTCGTGGACACTACTTGCAAATTTATCAGGCTAAATTTGTCATCACTAACAGACCTCAGTAGTGTTTTTAAGGACAAAAATAGTGCCTGGTTCAATGTACGCATTTTTGCTGATACAATTACTCACTTGTTAAAAAGAAGGGGTTTTTTCTTAATAGCGTGCTTTACTAGATTTTAACGGATGCAAACAGTCCCTGTCTATATTAATACCCTTTCGGAAAAGAGCGCGCGTTCAAAAAACGTAGGAATTTGTCGGGATATTTGGAAGCACCTGCATTTGCCTGAAAATGCTCAATTTTCATTTCCTAAAATAGCTTTGAGGAAGCCCCCTCCTCCAGAAAAGGCCTTTTACGCGTCAACTTGATTTGATAGGTGCAATCAACGACAGTTCATGCATTCCCAATCGATCATTAATTTGACGATCCCATGGTATCAACGACGTCCGCTTCTTCTTTCTGTGCTGAAACGGTCCAGGCCGTGCATGCTTCGCATAGACAGTTCGTCTAACTTATTCAGCCAGTGCGTTCGATTCCGTTTCCAGTCGTCGTGGATAATGGAGGAGAGAGCGCCGTGCCGTGTTTCGAGAAATTCTTCAGGCGCAAGTCACCACCCTGCACCCACCAACAGTTTGACCGTCGCTCTCGACGATGTCTACCACGAACCTCGGTAAGCTGAAGCATCGCGGTGACTTTCGCGGAATTATAGTGGAGGTAGACTTGTGCAGAGAATCTACCCCACTCCCTCGCCATTTCCACACCAGGACCCGATTTCAAGACAAAAGTCGCGAAGACCGGAGATGGGGGAGGGCGCAGGGGACTGATGCGGCCGAGGCCGCCCCTTAGTTTACCACCACGCTCAGAACGGTCAATCTCGTAATCGAATAGCCGACTGTCCCTTGCGACTACACAGACAGTCACCGCTGTCACCATCACGCCGCCCGAAACTGCGCTAAGCGCTACCAGGATGAAGTTGGAGGACGCTCAATCTGCGTCTTGCAAGCACTGCGTAGGATATCTACGAGGATTTCTCACACTACTGAAACCGTCTCGCAAGCCGTCTTAACATTACTCTATGGCTTTCCTCTCCATAGTCCTCATTATAATTAATCTGACGTGTCGGAATCCATCATGACATGCTTTAGAAGGATACCAACTGAAGGGATAACTTGGTTCACACTGAAGTGACTGCGGGCAGATTCTCCGCAAGTCTGTGTTAACTCCTGTTTTTGTTCGCGGTAGTTCGCTGCGTTGCTTCTGCCTGCTGTAGCCTTCGTGTTGCTTGCCCAGCCTGCCTCAGTGTCTGCTTCGGCTTGTTGGGGCACGCGGTGGCCATTGTCGAAATCGATGGGGGACGCGAATCAGCAACGGAGCATGGGTAGTGCCTTTCCGTCGATGACTACATGGGTACCCGTCTCAGAAGGGTGTTGGCTCAGGCTTCGTGCAGGACTGCTGTCACCCTTCTGATTTCCAACGTCTGTATACATATGCAATGCCATACTTCGGTAAACCACGGTCCCTATCGGTTCATGCGTTCGCGCTCCCACTGGGTTTCAGGCCCCACTGCGGGTGTCCGAAAAGCTAGGCGGTCACTATGCGGTGGGGAAGAGAGTGAGGTCGACCCTCGGCGCGTTTCTCTCCTCACTATAATAAATCTGAATGCGCTTGAATCTACCACGGTGCCCTAAAAGCCGTGGCTTGGAGGGTTTGCCAACTGACGGCAAAACTCGGGCCCCCTACGTTGCTGCTCCTTTTGTACGCGTCTGTTTGTGTGTGCGTATGGGAGGAGAGGGAGGACTGACAGTCAGGCTGCAATGGCTACCTCTTAATTTAGCCTTTTGGCGCCTCCGTGCACGCTGGAGCTTACCTAGCGAGTTGGCTGTGTCAAGTGTCAAATGTGCACGTCAGCCGTATACACCCTCCCTCATCCCCGGTCTTATTGACTTTGTATTTTCACCGGAAACGGAGGTGGGAGTGGCGAGCAAGTGGGTAGATTCTCCGCAAGTCTGTGTTAACTCCTGTTTTTGTTCGCGGTAGTTCGCTGCGTTGCTTCTGCCTGCACGTTGCTTGCCCAGCTCGCCTCAGTGTCTGTTGCGCCTTGCTTCAGCGTTTGCTGCGGCTGCTGGAGCGCGTGGCGCCCATCGTCGAAATCGACGGGCGAACTGTCGTGTGGGTCAGAGAGCGAAGACAAAATTAACTGGGCAGGCCTGCACACGGTCTGTAGACCCAGTGGGAGCGCAAGCGCATATGCCTACGGGGAATCAGATCTTGGAAAACGGTCAGTGCACACCGAATTGCAGGGACCATGGTTTGCTGAAGCGTGACATTGCACATGCACACAATCCTTGAATCTCAGAAGGGTGGGGGAACAGCCCTGCATTTAGCGTAGACCATCGCCATCCAGGGGCGAGGTAATCATTCCGGCTGTGACAGACCCAACTGGTGGCCAGCCGACTGTACTACGCGTAAGACGGAGGCCTTATCTGTTACTCGCTGGGGATCGTTCGTGGTGCAATGATTACTCATCAGTCCGGGGCCGCGTCGATAACTGTCAAAATGTCATCACTGTTCTTGATGGAACTACTGTATTTCAGTCTCTAGCCCTGTCTGCGCGGATGTAGGCCTTGACTCTTAGCACCCAATTAAGATATTGCAATTCCGCAATTCGGTTTGCCTTTCAAGTCAGGCAGAAACTGTATGAGGCTCGTCTTGCTGGTTGGGGGCACCTGAAAATCGAGTACTTTAACTACTGATGTATGCATCAAGCCAAGTCCAACGGTAGAGAAGGGCGCGAATGTTGACCTTCGATCCCGTCTAACGAATTACCTTTGGGGAAGGGAGCTGCGCGAGTTTCTTGCCTTGCATTGTCCGCGCTTTGGGGGTGTTCCAGTAGTCAAGATTACGAAAATTACCGATTTTCTTTGTCTTGAATTCTGTCAATACTTTTGCATTGCGCTCTTCAAAAGGCTTTTTTGTGAGAGCGGGCATGATAAAATTGGTGGGTCGGTGCTTACCGATGGCTTAAGGGATTCATTCGTCCTGTTCCACGTTTTGGCTCATCTGTGAGCCATAACAGCAGCTCATATTATGAGCCGATGAACATTACCGACAAAGACAAAGGAAACCAGAATGACCATTTCTGGATTATAAGCTGTCACCAGCCAGTCAGACCCAATCATAGGTTGTGACCCACGGAACTCTTTTTCTTGCCGGTTTTGATGTGGAATAATGACATTGACGGACGATTTCTCAAACGATCTGACTTCCAAATAATCCTGTCTCAACTTTCTATCCTATTTTTGGAAAACTTAAGCCTTCATCACCGGCTTCTAAGGACACCAACGATATGATTGAGGATCAACCAACAAAGCAGAACGTGGGCAGTTCCGGAGACAACCCCGAGGAGTCTTCCAGTAGCCCAAGAAACACCAACGAGGGCACTTCAAAGAGTGATCCCGCCTTAGCCCCTGAAGAGGTAAGTTTGAAATATGTTGCCTTCCCCTTTCTACCCCGTATTTGTGCCTTTAATATATTTTAGCCGTTAAGTGGCTTCTGACGGCGCTCAAGAGCGAACCCCGAGACACTAAGGGTCGAGCGAATTCCGTAACCGATCGGTGATCCGAACTCACTGGTCCTCTGGTATCTCGAATTTCGCTCTCGAGCCCCACCAGTAGCTGCTCAATGGTTAACATGATCTAGGAAAAAATACCTTACCGACAAAGATGGTCATTGATCACGTCTGATGACACCGACTCGTCGTCAGTTAAAACGAAACAAGTGGCAGAGGATTTCACATTAGACCGTTTGACGCAACATGCCGGACAGGCTATTATTGAGGGAGGATGAGTCATACTATGTTCGTGAGCGGGGGGGGGGGTGAAACAGTTACGGTCACCTGTGCTGGAGGGAGACGGAGACTGCATTCGACTCCGGCAACTTGATTGGTGGTCGTTGATGTGAAACTAGGACAAAAGACTAAAAGTTGTGATCGTGGGCCCTCGTAAAGGGCGTCCAAGTCAGCTTCCGGAGTCCAATTGAGCCCGCCTCCCCTTACGCTACAGAGAACCGTACTTGTTCCGCTCCCCCACCCTTGAACCTGCTATGACTCGTCCTCTCACACACCAATGCCCTGCCCGGCATGTTGCACAAAGCGGTCCAATGTGACCTTCTCTCGTCTATTTTCCTTGTGTCTACGACGGGTTAGTGTCACCAGGTCTAAAATTCGCAAGTATATCTTTATTTGGCGCAGTGAGATAATGCTTCCCTTAGATTGTTTACTTTCTCGAGCTGGTACTCTCCGATGGAGTCCTGTTATTCATATTTCATCGTCTTTCCGTAACTAGACCGTAGTCGGTTGACTTGTCGACATTAAACCTAAGTAGGCTTGCGCAGCATCCGCCACACTCTCCTCTCCGCAGCCTGGTAGCAAAACAAAATCAAGTATATCGCAGGTGGGATCAGACGCCCATCTACCCGTGCCCAAAATACGATGCACCGGGTTTTCGTGGGAGCAGGAAGGAGTTAGGTTGGATTCCATCTGCAGAATAGTGTCGTAGAAGCCACCAGTGCCTGTGCCATCGGACTCTCCGTCCTAAGAGGAGGACTGGGTTATCCCGTCCTCCAAACCACGGCCTTAAGTGCGCCGTGATTGTTTATAATGAGACATATATTCTGACATACAAAACCCTGCTTAAATTCGGTTTATTCTTGTTGTTTTGAGCCGCTACTACAGTGTAGCCTTCTCAGACTCCGTCATTTTACTGTCAGAATCCTGGAGATCGTCTGTACTTTTCGGCCTATTTTCCATTTTTTCAATCGTCCAAGTCTCCATTCTTTTTTCTAGGGTAAACCTGGATCTCCCAAAAGCACAGCCCAGACTGATATCCTGGTGAAGAAGTAACGTGCGGCCTCTACTCCCTCGGACGTTCACCTGTCTTCCCGGGTGGTCAGCTACCTGTTTTTTAAATTAGTAAGTGTTATTTCACTAACCTTTTTTGTGGACGGTTACAGTGATAGGCCAGATGTCGGGCTGTGTTTAGATCGAGCAGACACCTGAATACTCTCGTTTGCATCCGCGGTCGACTTGGGTGTTTTACTCTCCAACGTGCTTAAGGGCTTTTGTTTGGCAGCCAATTTGCTTTGTTTTTGGCTGAGTTGGCTATCTGTTCTCGATGTAAACTAAGGCAGAAGACTGAAAGTCGGGATCGTAGGCCCTCACAATGGGCGTCAAAGTCACCTTCCGCGATATAATTTGGCCTACCTCTCCCTACACTTCAGGGAACCGTAATTATTCCGTTGTGCTCCCCTCTCCCACTACGACTGTGTGAACAACATTCTGAACTCTAGTTCGATCACCGATGAAATTTTAGTCGTGGTGTCTTAGCATAAACGGGTCCCCCTAGATCCGGCATTCGAGGGTGGACCTCCCTTCTGTTTCGGCGAACCCTGTTGAGGTCTTTGAACTGTGGTTCGGTGTCCAGATGACCGTCAAGCATGTGATTCGGACCCACCTATGACCTGTGGTAGTTCTGAGCAGTCTTTCTGGGTCCATGTTTCTCATCCATCCGACGCACCATCAGTCTCACTTCACTTTTGACCCACAGGCGCCACAAATTGGACTGAGTCGCGTGATCTGCTCACTATTTGGCCAGATTTCTGTGGGCTCAATGATTAGCTGACCTAGTCCTAGAACCGCCATATGGTATGCAGCAGAGGCCGTTAGAATCTAAATACTATTAGGTATGAGGCTTCTGTTATCCTATTGTTGCAAAACCCAAGTTTGAGTAGTTAGACTCTGGCCTTTCGTCGAACTACAGGAGCAGGTTAGAGTGTGTTCTCATAAACCGTGATTAGTGGAACGATGTACCACCCACGTGCTGTTGTTTCAACTTCAAAGGTTCATCTACGTTGAAATCACGCATGCAACAATAGTAGACTCCTCTCGTTATCTAGTAGGGTTCTGTGGTCTAATCTTTTAACGTTGAATTTGAGGTGAGAGGGAGTTGCACTCGCCCCCGAGCTTCCTTATTCTTTTATTGCTTTCATCAACCAGACCTTTCAGTGGCCTTTTTCTTGACAGCCAATGTGCCCTTCGTGATTGCATGGACCAAAGCAAGCAGCCTCCTGACCGTCGGACGCCGTGCCCATGTAACTAAATGCAATGCCAAAAAGATGTGTTTTCGTTTTTATCCCCCCACCCCTTCTTTTCATCTCTGCTCCATAGTTCTTTCGTGTTCTTTTTTCTTGTTCTTCGAATTCAAAACCCAAAGTTACGCGCCTACAGACTATTCCTCTCTCCTTCACTGTTATTTTTGTTTCACTACTGCAGTATTTCTATACTTGGTGGCGTTTCTTGATTCTTTTGGACGGGCTACCGACCAGAGCAGCAATCGTGAATAATCACGCGGTCCATATAATCATTGAGTTTCGGTAATCTCATGAAAAACTACTCGGCTGTCTCGTGTGTGATACGCGTAAACGGACTGTTTGGCTTTGTCGGCCACTGCATCCAAGCACATCACCGGTCGTCTTGGTTTTCTCTCGCCATCGGAATGTGCGCGAGAGAGAAAGATGCGGTGCAATACAGTTTGATTTAAAAAAAAAACAACTCATTTGCAGTGCTTCGTTTCTGCGTCAACTACGCGGGACTCCCAGTATACACTGGCTGCCACTTCAGCAGTCGCCCATCGTGCCGCGGTGTGCCAGCGGATTGGTGGAGTGTGGGGTCCCCTGGGAGGGAGGAAAAACATGCAACATCGCCGTCGTTCTAAGTGAATTATTTCCAGTGTCGAAAGTTTACTCATTTTCCCCAAAGGAGGCCTTTCCTTGAAATTACTTCGATGTTCGACCGTAGTATTCTTTAAAGGCGATCTAGTAGTCCTAACATGCGATTAGACTGATTGCACTGTTCCTTACTCACTTTTTAAATCACAAGCATGTCTTTAGGATCTGTCGCATAGACCCAGCTCTCGGCCAATGACTCGGTCTTCAGAGTTATTTGCATGAAGTGTTAACGTCCGTCAACAGTTGTGCGATGAACAGTCCGAGCAGAAACTTATGTAGTGGTGTTTGAATTACCTGGAAGGTGCCCCTCGCTGATCTCAGCTATATTCAATTCAGTATGTTCAGTCTCTCTGGCAGATCACGAAAGACTATCAGTGTCAGTAATAGATAAAGGATAGGTCAGAAGGTCATTCGCAGAATGTCAGCGTATTCAGATCGTCTGCGCAGCCTATCGGGTAAGGCTTTATTCTCGGAAGCGTTGGGCTTTGTCTTGGGCTCCACACTTGGCATCGTACGACACCCGCCCCCTAGATTTTGTGTGGACCCTGATTTAACTGGCCATTTACGTTAGATCCAAGCCTTCTAGTGATGTTCTTAGATTGGTGGGCGTTGTAACCGGAATCAAAATCTAGCTCATGACAGCTGCTCCTCCTGTCAATTTTTTCTGTTCCGGAATCATAACTGTCTGATGACACAGCCGTGAGTTACAGCATATGCTTTTTTCAGCAGTGGGTCTTAGCAATGCCTACCTCACTGACTTCTAATGAAGAGACAATGGAAGGTGGATGTGAGCATAGTGGCAAAGTTAATTAAACACTACTGTTATGCATCCACACACGAGTCGGCCCAAAATCACCCCCAATAACCTTCGTGTAAGGGGCTCGGTGTAATGCAAATTATAGCGTCACGTAGGCCGTCTTGTGAAGAAACCGTTTAAATGCGACAACCCCGGTCCTGCGTTAGGTGATTTGATCTGGGAGGAAGACGACGACCGCTGGGACAATACTTGTATTTGCCTGACGTTTCGACATCCGTCGCGGATTTATCATCAGAGACATCAGCAGAAACGGGATATTTTGAGTTTCCATATGAATTTGGGTGTTTGTGGTAGGAAGTTAAGCGGTAGATCGACCTCATCTGGTCTTTTTTCCCCGTGTCAATTAGTAGCTTGTCGGATTCAAACCTATTGCGGTCAACTCTATGAGTAACTTGATGTTTCTGTCTAACAAGTGTAGCCCACTGACTGGGTCTCCGCTGGTGAGGCAACCTAATTATGGGTACCGTTGACAGTAGCGCACTAAAAATTTTCCTAACTTCCTAGAGAAGCTGCCGGTGGACGACTGAAGTCTATTCTTCTAAAGACTATGGACGAGACTGCGATGGCTCCTTAATGTGGTTTTCTCGGCTGTGTGCGATGCCAGACGCTCTTCTTGTGACCTGATTTAAGAACTAGGTTTTGTGTGGCAAGCGTGGATCGGCTGTTTATCTTTCTCAACCACTGTGTGCACACCAACCACGCTCACTGCATACTGTACAAAACTATTCGTTATGGTCGAAACGTAAAAGTGCGTTCGACGAAAGTTATTCATGTGTCTGTGAAAATTAAAAATCAGGCTCAGAGTACGAGGATCCGTCCAATAAATTCTTTGTAATGCCTAATCATTGAGCTCAGACGATATCAACTGTTTGCGTGTTCCCGTGGAAGCGCTGAGGTTGGCTATTTTTCAATTTTTACCTTTATCGCAAACCGCTCTTATCCTAAGGCATAACCCTCGCTGAAATTGAATTCGGTTTGGTAACAAAGTAGAAAATCGAAGGAAAAATTGAGTTCAAAAGTTCCTAGGCATCAGGTGAGTCAAAGCTACACAGCTAATCGACTTCCCTAAAAGTTGAACTGAATTCTTGAAGTTTTTCCCCTTTAGTACAAAGATAAGAGTTATTGTAAGTTAACTTGCTATCTGAAGGAAATAAAAACGAAGTGCACTAGCCCACTGAGCAGTTTACAATCTCAGCAAATACACTGCGGCGAGATTTTCTGTTTGAATCAGCCTGCTCTGATTTCGTATACGAAAAATTATTCAATATTGTTCTGTATTAGTAGGACCCGGAATTCAACAATAGGACCTGTACTTTGAAGGCAGCGAACGCCACATAAGTGACGGAAGTTAGGGTGGGTGGTATGTATAGATACCTTTCCTACCGATGGGCGTGTTTAGTGCTCCTTACTTTCCCTCGCCCGCGAAGGTTGGTATGATGCTTGCAAATCATGATTTAATTTTCGCAATAGAAAGTCATATTTTTTATAAATTAAACTACTTTTTTCTTGCTGGTCGAAAAAGCTTAAGCAATTTAGGCATATTTCTGTTCCGATGTCTTGTGGGTCGGCGTACTTTACTTGTGAATCTGTCTTTGGCGAAATTCGGCGGAAACAGTAACATAAGGGATCTTTCAGGTAAAATTAGTTGAATTAATCATTAATGCCATTACCAGTACAAGTACTAACGCATGACTGCCAAACAACGTTAGAAACATCTAACGGTTATGGATCGTTTTATTGATAGACCGCAATTTGTGACCATGAGAGATCACTGTTAATAACCACAAATAAAGACAGCACAGTAGTTGCCGTCTATTAAGCCCACCTCAGCGCCAGACCAAATTGGGCTTAATAAGCGGCGGGCGCAATAACCGGAGAGTCCTAGTTCTTGATTAACAAACGCTGGATAGGCACTATACATTACATGCGTACTGTATAATATGTAGAGCTTGGTTATGTACAAGAAAGGAATGCTGTTCGTCTGTATTTTACGTAATAACAAAAGCAAAAAATGATTTGCGACACGTTTAAAAAAGGCGGTCTAGTGTCAGTTGTTTTGGAGGAAACTTCACTCGCAAGTGCTCTTTGATGTCCTTCTCCAGGCACCAGAAATCGTTGAATTTTGTGAAATCTGATGCCTGTAGACCGCGTTGCGCATGCAGAGAGATGATAATCTCACTCTATCCTGTTGGCAAACTGGGCTTTGTGAAGGGCGACTGGGCTTATTAGCCGGCGGATTTTGCTATGCAAAATTCCGTCCCAAGCTGATTTGGGCTTAATAAGCGGCTGGGCCTATTAAACGTGGGCTAAATAACCGGCGACTACTGTACTACTAACCCTTTCCCCCACCCATGGTGGCCTTTTGCCGTCACCGATTTTGTGAAGTAAAAGCTTTTTAACATTATGCTAACCTCTATCCGTGGGAAAGGAAATCAAGACATGTGGTTTGCGAGTTTCTTTGCACGGACTGCTACCAGAAAAGATATTTGTACGATTTTTTAAAAATATAAGTGACCGAAAACTGTGATCGCGTTTCTTTGTAGGTATTGCACTTTGCGTACTCTGCGGGCTAGATAAGTACTTGTGAATTAGTTTAGGCAAGCTTTTCCGCTGGAGTTTACATAACGTTTTGGGCAATTTAATCTATCCATGTTTAGCAACCGAAGAACAAAGCGATTATAGTCATCTCCATGAACTAGTCTTTCTTCTAGTATTTATGACATACTGGACGGATTTAAGAACGTTTAAGGGGTCAGTCTAGCGGCAAACATTTCAAAGGAAAATCCAATAACATCCAGCTTGTTCCACAGAAACTTGTCCAGATCTTTACTAACATCTAACAGTATCTGCCAGTATCTCTGATGGAAGGATTTGAAGATCAGGTTTGGTTTTAAAACGCACGTTCGCGCTCGAATAGAAGCCGCTAAATTTTTGACGTTGATGTAAAATACTCAAAAGATGCCTTGCAAAGCTCAATAAACTGTAAACTAGCTCCACTTAAATAACGCGCACTCTATGGCGATATATGAGGGAAGATATTGGACCTATGCTTTGCTGTAAAATTGGGCAAACTGTCAGTTGCCTTTTTACTTTGTTATCTTGGCAAGAACAGCAATGGCGTCATAGCTTTCAAATGCAATTCCAAATAAAACATTGCGAACTCAAAACCCATTTTAAGCATTTCTAGGTACCATAATATGCACGCGCATTAAAACTGAAATAATAACGACTTAAGACGACGAAAAACCATCACCTCCAAGACAGACACAATTTAACTTCCAAAATAAAGACTTATTAAGTAATCAGTGGGCTTCAACAGCCTGGTAGGTGAGAACATGATTTATTCGTATTAAAAAATGAAAGCGAACTGTATCAATATCATTAAGGATTGGCCGACAACAACTTATTGCACATTAAAAAATTCTTATCACAACAAAAGTAAATGCAAAATAGCACAAAGGGGTGCTTTATGGTTTCATCGTCTGATTGCTGCTAATCCGTGGTTTCCAAAAGAAACTGTAGTATATTGCTAAAACTATGGCCGCGAGCGAGACAGAAATAACGTAAACGAAAACCGTGGCCAGCCGGACCCACTTCTTGTTATTCTTCTGCTGTTTTAGCTTTCCAGTCTCGTTTTGCTTGACTCCTGTTGTTCGTTTAGTAAGATTGTGCATTTTCGTGTTCGACATCACAAAGA
This sequence comes from Ligula intestinalis, assembly GCA_036362985.1. Taxonomy (NCBI): domain Eukaryota; kingdom Metazoa; phylum Platyhelminthes; class Cestoda; order Diphyllobothriidea; family Diphyllobothriidae; genus Ligula; species Ligula intestinalis. The sequence continues at coordinate 14,136 of JAYGXS010000407.1, forward strand.
CTCATTCAAAACACGAAGTCTTACTCAGAGAAGCGCAGGTAGCCCAGCTAAAGTTAATGGTTTTCACATGGAACAAAGTTAGCAACTAATTCTAGGTCAACAAATTAAAATGTGAGTTCTTATTTTGCAGGCATTATAAAATAAAATGCTTCGATACAAATATGCAACATGAGTGTTCAACAAAAACGTGGCGATGGGTTTGGGACGGGACAAGAAGTTGGAATTTTTCCCTCGTAAACGCTCCAACGATTTCACTCGAAAAAATCTAATGCATTCATTCATAGACGAGAGCATCAGCCATTTTAGTTTTTTTGCAAGAGAATTGGAGGAAGAACGAAATTCTAGCTGTATTTGAATATCAGAGGCTGGGATCTTGATGAATTAACCATATACATTTTAGATTAACAATGCCATTGAATACACCAAACCTACTATCAAGTCATCTATATTGTCAGCCAGTCAGTGTATTCGATTAAAGTAGGCTCGCTTCTTTGTGTGCTGAAATATTTTTCGTCAAGCATTTAGGGGAGCTCTACATGAATAAAGAAGTCATGAAGTGAAGTCCATGTGAATAGAATGACTCGATCGCTGGGACAATCGCTGGGCTGGCTACTATAAACATTCGGCTTAACCGAGCCTAATGAGAGTGCACTTGATGCACGAAGTCGACCCTTACACCCATATTTCCCTATCCCCCTTTCCTATTAGAACGTATTATGTCTGATCTGAACTCGGGTTTTTCGCCCTAGGCATGCGCCGGCAAAAGTTGCCAAAGCAAGACATCGATCCAGGCACCGTATTTTACGGCAAACCTATTAGGCGCGCGCGCGTAGGGTTTTTCTTGGGTGGGGAGGCTTGTGCATGTGTGTTCGACCATCGGTTTTGATGAGGGCTTGTTACCTCCCCCAGTCAACGAAGGGAATACCGCTCAAATACGCAATCACACCTCTATCCTTTCGTCTGACCTAGGACCATTCTATCCTCTGGTAGTAGAACATTGCTTTTAGGTTCCGCGATTAATAAACCTGCTGACGCTGTGGACATGTGCGTTGGTCTAGATGCGTTAACATGCGTTTAGCCTTCTGATTATGTGCGCGTGTGCTTTATTTTGCTAAAACTCCTCATGTTAAAGCAAAAATAATGTCCGCAGATAATGTGAACTGCCTTTCTGCATTTTGCCTTTCATTTGACTATAGGATAAGGCGGTAACTTCAGTTTGATCAGAATTTTAATAATGTCCACCAGTTTTGTCGCACTTTGTTGCCCCTGCTTGATGGAGTCACTGCCGTACTTCATCTCTCTCATCTATGCTGGCATTCCGGTTTGCCGCGATGCTCTACCAAATGTGCGTTTCACAAATTCGCTCTGATGCTAATTCAATACGTTGTGCTGTTTGTATTTTGAACCATCCTTTTACAGTATTCGGAAGGCAGATATTTCAAAGTAGTCCAAATACTAAGTTGTCTGTGTGAATCCAGTTTCTTTAAAGGATGTCCCATTTATGTACTACTGATTTTATGGGGAACATCTTCAGCCAGTTTCCATGCGTAGGACCAGTTGTTTTGTTCCTTTAACTTCAGAAATATCTTGACTTTAGGAGTTTGCGTACATCGTCAATTCAGCTTATTAATTTATATATTTTAGCATTGATTGCAAGCATGAATACATCATATTCGATACCCTAAATTCAGCATTTTATCCCTATGAGGCGAAAAAGTAAGGCACTGTGTTCTTCAGATGGTTGATTTCTTTGAACCCGCAAAGGCGTCAAATCTCCCAGGTCAGAAACACTATCTGAAGACAAATTGCTTCAACCATGAAGTGCAGACCGAACTTTTTACCTAGTTGTTGCTTGAAAAATCATTCAAATTGCTAACTTTGGTTTTGCTTGGTGGAAGCGTGCACACCTTTAAAAGAAGACTTGATAAAACTTATCACCTGGTCACGTATTCTGTACATATCAATGATTGACAAAATTGACCCCTATCGCTCTGTAACATAAATAAACATATATTTAAGGCACCCTATGGGTCTTGCCATAACAAATTTCGCACTGTATTAAAATGAGGACCATATTCACCTTTGTGCTCAGTGTGAGTAGTCAGATAAACAGCAGAAATAAGGCTGCATTTGGTAAATTCTACGAAAGCATAAAGGTCCAGGACAGTTTAAACTCTAAAAAGTTCAAAAGACACTGAGAGTACCTACTGGGGTTGCAGAAGTTTCCTTGTGGATAATAACCACCTACCAATACATTGAAAGGAGGTTGATTTACCCACAATTTTCCTGTTTTCTGCGTGGTGAACATCAAACCAGTTGAGATTGGATGATGGCATCGGACTACAGAAGGGTTGGAAAGCAACCGCATACAATAACGCCTGAAGTCAGTTCATATATGCAACGTGTTTTTTTTAAAATTAAACATCAAAATAATCGCTTACTCACAAATTTTAAGAAGGGTAAATTCCTCTATCTTCCAACTTCTGCACTCGTTAGCCTTTATCATAGGTGAAGTTAGTGGTACTTCTAGAAAATGTACCTCAGTGACATCGCACTAGGTCATGACACACTCCCCCTTCAAACACATGCTCGCCGTTGGCCCGGCGGGAAGTTAGCGATGATAAAAAAAAGCGCACTTCAGTGTCCCTGCCCAAGGTTTGCGTACGCACCCTTACTTCTCATCGTAACTTTTTTGTTAAACAAGACTATTGTGAACTTATTTGTTCCCTGTCATGTCACACCTGTCCTCTTCCCTAAAATCAGAAGCCCGTACGATGGAAGGACGCGCTTCGCGCGATTCCCAGACGGCCTTACGAGGTAATCCTACCTAAAAGACAGACATCAAAACGGTTGAGAGTCAAACTGTGGGAGCCTGCCTCACTGACTCACGCTGGCTTTGTTGCCAAAAGCCGCGCAGGTTCAGTCTCTATGCGCGCCGGCTCAATGCCTACGCAATGTGTCTGCCAACGACTACGAGAAGTCCCGCGATGTCCTTCTGTCATATGGTCCCCCGCTTGTCGCGGCTCAGTGCGCACGTGAGCTCCAGCCAATAGATGCGTGCCTGTCCACCTGGCGGAGTGTAAGGCCCAGCCGTCTCACCTCCACAGCACGGAAGACACAACTTGGCGTACTGAGTTGGCGTGCAAAACTCCACCTGTGTACTCTCCCTTTTCTGGCAGTAACAGTTTTGTCCCCAAACGCCATCTTCCTTGACTAGTGATTTGGAGAACCTTCTGTTTGGCGACATCACAACTTGCGACATTGGTGACTCCCTCCGAACCTGCCTTTCTTACAAATCCAGGATATAGTCAAGCTTTGACAGTGGATAGCTTTTTTCCAGAAATTCAACGCCTGTAAGCGCCTGCTGCTGACGCTCTTACTGCTGCTGACGCTCTTACTGCTGCTGAACTATTTCTTCTGGGCGAACAATTGATGGAGAGCCTCGGCTTCGTCAAACCATCACCTGCCGCACTCCCATCTCCTGCAATTTCTTCTGAAGATATCTCACAACTAAAAGCTGAGATTGCGCAAATCAACGAACAGGTAAGTGCTTATCAGCAGCAATTAAGCTCTTCATCCCAGCATTCGTCGAGGTCCTTTACCCGGCATGTCCAGCCTGCTGCTTCCGTTTACCCAAACTCAGCTACCACATGCTGATATCACTCCACCTTTTGTGCCAGAGCCCGTCACTGCCACTCTCCCTGCTTCCTTATCTCCAAGCGCCGCTAACGGGCTAACAGTTTACATGAAGGTGAACGCCACCAGTCTTCCTGGTGTTTCTTATCCCAGTCGGACCTTTTACGTGAGCGACGTCCTGAGTGGCAGGCGTTTCTTGATTGATACTGGCGTTCAACTGAGCGTTATTTCTCCTTCAACAACCAACCGTTGATACCCCAGCCCCAGCCTTTTCCTCCAAGCCATCAACACTTCACAAATCGACACCTTTGGCACCCGTTCTCTCTCACTGGATATTGACCTCCAACAACTCTTCTCTTGGGTGCTTGTCGTCGCTGATGTGCCCTCCGCCATTCTCGGGGCAGATTTTTTCGCTGTTTTCAATCTCATGGTGGACTGCCGCTACTCCAGTTTGCACGACCAGACAACTAAACTCTCTATCCAAGGCAGCCAACTCGCCGTTTTGGATCCAGATACAGATCCTGAGAATCCATTTTGGCACCTTCTTGCCAAATATCCTGCTCTCATCCGCCCAAATTTCAGCACATCTACCCCACCACATGACGTTGTCCATCACATCCGGACCACTGGCCATCCCGTCTTCTCCAGGCCTCATCGTCTTGCACCTGCGCGACTTGCTGCCTCCAAGGCCGAGTTTGATTCCATGCTTCAAATAGGCTTTAGCCACCAGTTTCACAGCCCATGGGCCTCACCCCTCCACATGGTCCCCAAGGCCACTTCTGGTGACTGGCGCCGCTGCTGTGACTACCAGGCCCCGGACCACTACCCAGTGCCACATCTTCAGGATTTTGCCAGTGCCCTATTCGTCAAGCTTGTGTTCTCAAAGACCGACCTGGTCCGGGTTTTCCATCAGATTCCTATCGCACCGGAGTACGTTCCGAAGACAGCTGTCACCACCCCATTTGGCCTCTTTGAGTTCCTGCGCATGCCATTTCGACTCTGCAACGCCTCCCAGACCTTCCAGAGGTTTATTGATCGGGTGCTCCATGGCCTACCTGTCGTTATGCCTACATTAATGATCTCTTGGTGGCCAGATCTACCACTGAGGAATACATGGAACATCTCAGAACGGTGTTTGACCGCCTTCAACAGTTTGGCGTTGTTCTCAAACCATCTTAGTGTGTCTTCGGTGTGTCTTCCCTTGAATTTATTGGACACCTGGTTGACTCTCATGGCCTTTTATCCTCTACCGGTGAAAGTTGCAGCCATCCGTGACTTCCCACCTCCTTCTTTCAAGCGTCAACTCCAGCGTTTTATGGGTGAATCCGTATTGCCAGTTCCTCCCAAACTGTGCCGAAACCATTCTGCCGCTCACGAATCTTCTTTCTACTTCCAAACGTTCGTTTGAGCTATCCGCAGATGCTCTCGTTGCTTTTGACAAGGTAAAGGTTGCCCTGGCTGAGGCCACACTTCTGATGCACTATGATCTAGATGCGCTTCTCTCCCTCATGGTCGACGCCTCCAATGTTGCAGTCGGTGCGGTTCTTCAACAGCACGTTGCAGGTCAAACTCAACCGTAAGCCTTATTTTACATGAAGCTAACGCCTGCCGGCACTTTCTCGAGGGCAGACACTTCGTCATTTTCTCGGACCATAAACCACTATCCTACGCCTTAAAGTCACATTTTGACAAGCTAAACCCACGGGAGCTTCAACAACTTGACTAAATCTTACAGTTAACTTCAGACATCCACCACATCGGTGGGTCACGCAATCAGGTGGCTGACACGCTCTCCAGACACTCCATCGCCCATTTGCAACTGAATCCCTAGATCGATCTGACTGCCATGGCTGCCGAACAACGCCGTGTTGATTCACCTTCTGACGAGGACGTCTCCGGACTCCAACGCCAGAAACTGCCACTGCCTATTGGCAACGGCACCATTACGCGAGACGTCTCCACCGCTGCTGTCCGTCCATTCATGCCACCATCCCTTCGCCGCACTGTTTTCTCGTCCCTGCAAACCTATCTCACCCTGGGTGTCGAGCAACTGACAAGCTGGTCTCTCATCGCTTTGTTTGGCCTAAGATGCACAGGTACGTCAAGGCTTGCCTGAGCTGTCAACGAAGCAAGGTCAACCAGCACAACAAGGCCCCAGTTGGCGCCTTCCCTGGCCCCGGTACGAGGTTCAGTCACATCCATCTGAATATCGTAGGCTCCCTGCCTGCGTCCAGTGGCTGTTCTTACCTTCTCACCTGCGTGGACCGATTCAACCGGTGGCCGGAAGCTATCCCACTCCCCTATGTTTAAGCTTCCACGGTTGTCAAGGCCTTCCTTATTCGTTGGGTTGCCATCTTTGGCGCTCCATCTACTATTACGACTGATCGCGGTGCTCAGTTTGAATCTAATCTCTTCCAGCCTGTTATCTTCTTTTAAGGCTGTACCCGCATTTGCACTTCAGCCTATCACCCGGCTGCCAACGGGATTTTCGAGCGGTTTCATCACCAGTTGAAGGCCTTCCTAAGTGCCGCTGCTGAACCGGAGAACTGGACGGACCATTTTTTGCCGGTTTTTGGGCAACCCCTCCTTTCTCAAGTCGGACCTTGACTGCTCCGCCGCTGACCTGGTGTTTGGTGCCCCTGTCCGACTTCCCGGTGAGCTGATCTCGCCAGGTCCTCCGGGTGTACTCGAGGATCCTGCCAACCTCCTGCATCGCCTCCGGCAGTTTCTGCGGACGCTATCCCCGGTTCCACCCAGGCCTTCTATCTCCGATACTTATCTCGAGAAAGACTTGGCGACCTGTACTCACGTCTTTCTACGATGTGATCGCTTCCGGCGGCCCTTGGAACCACTCTACGAGGGACCGTTCCGTGTCATCTCATGTGGGACAAACGCATACCACATCCAGTGTGGTACTCGCGAGGAGGTCGTGAGCGTTGACCGGCTCAAGGCTGCTGTCCCGGACACTTCGTCGGACGAACCCTCTAGTTTTCCGCCCTCTGTTTCCCCTCCTCTCTAACCCGCTATTCTACCGTCCCGCATTTTACCCCTTCCCTCCTGTCCGCAACCCAAACCTGTCCCTGCCTCCAACTCTAACACATCTGCTACTAGCTCATACTCCCACACTTCTGCTAATGCTCACGCCAACTTCTCTTCTCAGACCTCTGTATATATCACCTTAAGTGGACGCCACGTTCATTTCCCAGACCGTCTTGTTATTCACCTTTTTAGGCATCAACTCTGCCTTCGGCGTCGATTCCCGCGGCCTTCGGTCTTGTGGGGGGGGGGTACAGTAGGAATCCGTCGCCCAGAGCCACTGTGCTGACTCATGCTGCCTTTCGTGGGAGCATTGTCGCTCGCTGCGCGCTTTTGCCGTTTTGCACGATTGATCTCAACTCACCGCGTTAACGCTTGTAGCTAATCGATAATCCTGCCTCAGTTTAGTGGCGCCAGCCGATTGATTACTCATAGCATTCAACTCTAACAATTCCACTACTGCAACAAACTCTGACACTTCTGCCACCACCCCCATTAACTCCTCTTCCACGCCCCTGTATATATCACCCAGAGTAGACGAAATGTAAATTTCCCTGACCGTTTCGGCACTTATATATTTTAGGCACCAATTTTGCCTTCGCCGTCGTTTCCGCTGCCTTCGGTTTTGCCGGGCGTACTTTTGGAGCCTGCCTCACTGACTCACGCTGGCTTTGTTGCCAAAAGCCGCGCAGGTTCAGTCTCTACACGCACCGGCTCAATGCCTACGCAATGTATCTGCCAACGACTACGAGAGGTCCCACGATGTTTTACTGTCCTTTGGTCACCCGCTTGTCGCGGCTCAGTGTGCACGTGAGCTCCAGCTAATAGATGTGCGCCTGTCCACCTGGCGGAGTGTAAGGCCCAGCCGTCTCGCCTCCACAGCACGGAACACACAACTTAGCGTACTGAGTCGGCGTGCTGAACTCCGCCTGTGCACTCTTTCTTTTCTGGTGATAAACGTTTTGTCCTCCTAAGCCGTCTTGCTTGACTTGCGATTTGGGAACCTACTGTTTGTCGGCATCACAACATGCGACAAAAGCTCCTTGAAAACCGAAATCTGAGACGAAGGCGAAGAAGATGAAGCGATCGTTGGGACAAGACATTTAGGCGCCTGACAGTTCAATATCTATCGCGGATTCTTAATCGGGGACATCGAAAGGAAACAGCAGCAGAACCAGGTATTATGTGCACAGAAAGTTGCAGTATTTATAGGATGCAGCCATTGCTGCACACTTATAACAAGTAACAGTTATTTCCCTTTGTGCGTTTATTGCTTGATGACCTGCGAGCGCGCCGTGACCTGCAGGAACTTGGAATTGGACGCAATGGTACTCGACGATTGTCTCATCTTACGTCAACACCGGGGAACCAGAGGGCCAAGTGATCTTCACGCCCACGGCGAGAATGATTAGTGAGACCAAGACGATATTGGGAAACCAAGATTCTTCTGTCTTACGGGTACGTGGTAATAGGGGTTATATGGGTGGGGCAGTAAACCGGCGAGCTATAGACGGCTATAACTGGAAATAATAACGGGAATGAGAGCCGGAAGAGAACGATTGTTTTAATAAGAAGGTAAAAATAGCCGGAAGGTGTAGGGAGAGGAACGCAAGCACTAAGTTAACGCTACAGCAGCAAAAAGGCAACCGGGAAGCATGCTATTTATGCGAATAATCAGGTAACTGAATATTGAAGTCCAAGGAAGAGCAAAACTGATCGTGTGAGAGTGGCAACCAATCAGAGCAAAACAACAGTGTAAACGGGTAGCACGAAATGTGCGCGTAGTGTAAATCATGTTCGCAGATGGCGCAAGCGACAGAATATGCTAGCATGGAAGTGCAAACAATGGGAGATGCGGAAGCCATGTAAGAGCAAAGTTTAAGCTAGATTAGGATAAAACACAAAGAAAAGTGTTTTTTTCTTCAATGTAAGGTTACATTTCTGACAAATGCAAATTGCACTGCCCGGGCAATTATAAATTTTGCCTTCAATTCAGCCCGTTGGGAGTAGACTCAGGAGACAGCTTATGCGTGAACTTTATTGCGTCAGGCAGCTCGCCGACAATGAGAACAAAGCCACTGGTAACCTTCAGGGAAACTGTTTGGCCAGCTAAAAGACTAATAAGGCATGTAAAAATATATTTTTTAAAGCTCTCCTTGGCTGCAGGAACCCTGTAAAAGAAGTAGTTGATGCAGCTTACAACGTGTTGGGAGCTGTGCTTAGGAAGATAGTAACAGCAACTTAACAGTGCTGAAACTGTTGACTTGCTAAAAGAAACCTTTTTCCCTGTTGCAGCCCCCACGCTCGCAGTGCAAGATCAGTCAGGCTATCTCAACCTACGCCATATGAATAGTTAGTAAAAACTCTCAATTCGAGTGATGTGGTTGTTTACTGTCAACAAAAAGGACTGCTGCCCTCTCGGCTTCGGTGCGATTGCGCTAACTTAATGGTCTAAAGACTGCTTGGGCGGAATGGCGACGGTTTCATTTTCCCTTGTGGAAAATGCCACAGGAGAAAGTCTATAAGATCCAAATCCATGTTTGTCAACAGCCGGTTAAGCCTGAGCAAGCTGTTGGGAATATGTTTGGTTTTTGTATCGGGCAAGACTGTTAGAGAGGTGGCATCCGTCTGCGGTGTGGCCGAAAGGAACGCTAGGTACTGGCTCGCAGTGTACTGAAACGTGTGTTTGCAAGCACTTCGTAGCCATGCTGTAACAGTAGGTGTTCCAGAAGTGAAAGTGCAAATCGATGAATCCCTCATATCACGCCGGAAGTACAAAAGGTCCGACGGAAGCGGCAACTGTAGATAATCGGGATGTATGACACACTTCGAAAGAGAGGCATCGACCATAACACCCTGAGGGCAGTTATCAGGAGAAGAGTGACCGATGGGAGCCAAATAACAACAGATTACTGGAAAGGTTATGGTGATCTGGAGGAGCTGTCTATGGGCTACAAGCACACAAAAATAAACCACACCAAGTGGTTCGTGCATCGGGAAACCAGTTGCCACACGAACGATGTCGAGGCTTATTGGAGCTGTCTGAAGCGCGGGCTGCGATAATATGGACTGGTGCACAGAAGAGCGGTCTGGGCGCACGCTGAGGAGATTCAGTACCACTTATGTTTTCACAGAACCTCTTCCAAAGTGACAATACTTTAATCCATTGTTGTCTTTCGCTTGCTTCTACGAAAAAGACTAGCACCGTTCGGACCTATCATGATTTTTACCTAGCTGATATTAATTCAATTAACAACTGTATGGACTCACTAGACTGGCAGAAGCTTTCCTCCACGAAAAATGTAACGATTCTCGGTGACTCAATGATGGAAATTTCAAATAGCATTTTGGAATTTGTGCCGATAAAAAATGTTTAGCCTTTTACTTCGGAGCCCACCGTTCCTCACTTTCTTTTGCCTAGACTAAAGAAATTGCAAAGACCGTTAAAGGTCATTCTACTAGTTCATTGTCTGTGCACCTCAGAATTGCAGAGATTTTCGAATTAGCGTCTAAGATTCGGCTTGCATGTGACAAACAGAGGAAATTCTGCGCACTCAGCGAGTTAAACTCTGCAAAATCTTTTACCCAACTGTTCCATTGTCGGTCCTCCGCTAAACGAGAGCACGAAATCCCCCCTTTACTCAATGAAGATAAAACATTTCTGCTAGATGAGTCTGACAAGGCTTAACTGTTTAATGCATTCTTTGCAAAGCATCTTACGACGTATTCCGAGCCGGTCCCGTCGTTTCAGCCATGCTCAGTCAAGACTATCAGTATCATCGATTTCTCCATAGAATTAATTCGTAAGCACATTATCCGTCTGAAAAACTTGCACTCCTCGGGAACTGACGGTATTCAAATTTCACTTATCAAGAGACTGTTGAGCTTCCCCCGATTGCTAAGTCATCTATTGTCAGCTTTCCTTCGTAACGGTTACTTTTCTGACTGATGGAAGACATCTATTATTCTTCCAGTCTTCAAGTCAGGATCTCGTTTGGACGTAAATAACTACCGAGATGTTCATGATACCCCGGCCCCAGCCAAACTTCTAGAAAAGATCATTTTTAATCAAATTCTTAATTTTTGTATGGAAAAAAACAATTAAGTGCCTCACAGGATGGATTTCTACCTGGAGGATCATGCAAAACCTCTCGCTTGGCATTTCCTAACCTCGTTACTTCACTTGGTAATGAGCAGCAATCAGTCATTGTGATTTACTTTGACCTTAGTAAAGCTTTCGACAAGGTGCCACACAGGCACCATCTAGTGACACTAGAATCCCTAGGCTTCAGGCCTCCTCTCCTCAATTTCATTACTTTCTACCTGTCTAACCGCAGCCAGAAGGAATTATTAGACAACATCTACTCGATGCCTCAGCCGATCACGAGTGGCGTTTTGAAGTCACGGTTTAAGGTCCCCTCCTCTTCATTCTTTACATCAATGAAATTTCAACAGCACTAAACAACTCAGAAAATTTCATTTATGCTGATGACCTTAAGTGTATTTACTCATTTTCTAAGGACACGGCCAGAAGTTGTGTTGATCAAGTTAACGCAGACTTGCGTGCCCTCTCCAGTTGGAGCACCACTTGGCAGATGGAGTTTTCTCCATCCGAATGCAGTTTCATGTGTTTTGGTCCCGCAAAGCTTCCTAGACTCTTTTCTTCCAAAACAGTCCACTGTTAGAGCGATCTACGATAAAGGATTTAGGTCTTACTTACACAAATAAGCTTGCATTATTGCCTCATGCAGATCGAATTTCTGACAAGGCCACAGAGATATGTGTGTTTATGTCGCATAATTTTTCTCTTCCAGAAATAAAGTTAAAACTATGCCGCATGTTTGTTCCCCCTATAAAAGAATACTGTTGTCCCCTTTTTGGTATTATGAACACGAATGACCGCAGTAAGATTGAAAAGGTTCATCGAGTTTTTACTCGTAAAATATTTTCGTTGGCTGGGTCTAGTATTTATTATACAGATCGATGTCAATTAGCAGACATTAAATTTCTTTGGGTAAGAAGACTCGAATCTGGTCTATGCTTTCTGTTTCGCGTTAACAATAGTCCATATCTCTCACAAATTAACGCTCTTACACCGGTTAACCGACATTTCGCCACCTGTAACTCCTCCATGATAATTTTACCATCCCGTAGCTCCACTTAGATAAATAGATTTTATATTTTAGGCCCGAAGGGCCTCGTCATTGCAAACTTAGTGCTGTGGAAACATAAATGCAAAGTTGATAAATGCTGCTCTCCATGAAACAACCACATAGGCAGCGGGAGCGTTTAGTAGTTTTAGTAGATTAATTCATATTCACCAACATATCGTCGTTTTAAAAAAGTAGTCAACGCATGGTGAACTAAGGAGGAAGCAGTGAATAAACTCCTACCATTTAAGCTGGGGTGGAGTTCAGCGAATCCCCGCTTAAAAAAAAACAAAAAAGTAGGAGAAAAAACTGCAGTAACAAAATTAAGGGGGTTGGTTGAGAGGATTGATTGCTGTGCAAATGAGACAGGACTGTTGATGAGAACTAATGAGGGTCGGAAACGCTTCTTGTTATTGGAGAAATCATATGACAGCAGAGGCTGTCGTTCACCCTTGTTACACCGCCTGACTGGCTTCATGATCAAGACATTAAGTTTTTTTTAGGTTTCGATATTAATCTTTTTTTTCACATATAGTGGAGCTACCAAATAAAGCCGGCTTAAAAGGCACGCTTTGCAGGTGATGGAATTCGGATCGAATTCTTAAGTCCTCCCTATTGTATCGGAATTTTCTACAAGTTCTCACTTCCCGTTCTTTTTTTACTAGCACTCGACGTACGATGGCAGATAGGACATGAAATTACTTAGAGGACTAAGAGAGTTGTGGTACCATTTCTGAGTACGCTGGTTAGTCATAGCTAGTGAAACGACATTTGAGACTTCCTACACCCGCGGACTCTCACTTTACAAAAGTGCTCATATCTGTTTTTTGAAAAGAAACTTTTTTTATTTTTTAAAGAAAAAATGAAAATTAAGATCATTTCTAATTTCTAAATGTTTTTCGATACCATCATAATGTTCATATAGACTTGTTATGACTACTTAAGCATTCGCCCTAAAACTACGTGCATATATTGGTTTTTATTTGTTGATAGTACATATTATAGCATGTTTAGCATAATTTGTTTCCTACCTAGCTTGGATGGGCGACAAACTTGACGCCTAAGCATCTTCATTCTTCGCTGCTGAATGATGGTGGTGCTTCGTTAACAGATTTATGCAGCATCTCAGTCTACCATTCATAATCACTCCGCTGTACAGAGCTTAGTTAATATGCGCATCGGCTACCCGTATGCTAACAGCTCCATACCCGTCAGTACTTATTCCACAAATAATAACGGCCTACAGTTTGCCTACCCACCTTCAAATTATTTTTATCAATAATGATAGCCATAGTCCTGTCACTCGAAACACACTAGATGTCATAGTGCTTAATGCCAGGTCCGTTATAAATAAAATGGCTCAACTTCGAGCTATCGCTTTCGAGATGATGCCCGATGTTAAATGCATAACAGAATCTTGGACCCATCCAATAATTGCTGACTCCGCCCTTATCATAGACGAGTATGATTTCTATCGTCAGGATCGCATTAATAAGCGTGGTGGTGCTTGTCTTCTCTATATTAGAATGTCATTGAGGCACTTTCCGTTTTATCTAAATAGCACGTCCTTCTTTGGAAATTACTATTTCGCTTCTATTATCCTGTCACCCCGGCAAAAGGCGATTATCGGATGTGTATATAATCCTCCTAACTCTTCATCTGAAGAAGATGCAAATTTGTGTGAAATATTCAAGTTTATTTCAGAATCCACTTTTGAAGTTAAAATTATTGCTGGAGATTTTAATTTTCCTAAAATTGACTGGCTTTCAAACTATTGTCCACCTAGATTTCAGCCTTTTCTAGATACCATTTATTTTTCTAACTGGTCTCAACTGGTTAGTTCCCCAACAAGACAGAAT
>JAYGXS010000408.1:0-10462 GCA_036362985.1 Ligula intestinalis
AGAGTAAGTGATAAAATGTTATGGACCAGGGCACTATCAGCAGATAAATGATTTGTTGGACCTATACTGGCGAACTTCTGAAGCAGTTGGCTGTCGCGTAGCCATCGATGACTCTGTGTGGCATTAAGTATTGTGGCTTCAAGAGTTTTAAGCTCGTGCTTGCTAAACATCGACCGGCAAGTGGAGGAAAGCTGTTGTATTTCTCACTCGTATTTATGGACCCAATAATGGCAGTCTCGTACAAAAACCTGATCATCTTCTTTTTGAATTCTGCCATTGTGCGTTGGCAGAGTTTGGTCTTAACTGACAGACTGTAGCGGAGCCATTTCGACAGGACATCCTCATCAAGGCAACGGTGCAGGAACGACGATCTCCGAGGCAGAAGTCCGAGAACTTATGCAAATCCGAAAGTTGAGGGATATCGTCATCTTGCCAACCGACAAGGGACGCTCGATGGTTGTCATGGATAAGACTGAGTACATGGGAAAGCTACAAGGTCTGTTGGAGGACAAAAAATGCCTACCAGCTTTCGGCAGCGGGAGAGTTCAAGAAACATGTGAACAGCGTTAACAGGGCGATTGACAAGCTGAAAAAGTCTGGGGTCCTACAAAGAGGAGAAGCACTGACCGCAAAAGCCACAGACGCGGCGATGGCGCGTTTCTACGGTCTGCCAAAAGTGCATAAGCGTGGAGTGCCTCTTTACCCCATCGTCTCCTTGCATGGTACTCCAACATTTGGACTATCGAAGTGGCTCTACAAGTGGTTCCGCTTCATCACCGAGGAGTCTAAATCTACAGTTAAGTTGGCTGAACAGATTCTGCGGAATATAAGGCATCTAGAAATAGATTCAGACGAGATGATGATATCGTTTGACGTGGTCTCCTTATTCGCCTCTATTCCAACTGGCCTCGCCGTAAGCACTATTGATGAACTACTCACCGAAAAGTATGAGGACAAGGATCAGCAACTTAAACGACAACACGTCACTGAGCTGTTGGAATTGTGCCTCAGAACTCTATTCAGCTTCAACAACCAGGTTTATGAACAGACGAAGGAAACACCGATGGGTACCCCCTGTCGGGACTAATTACCGAGGCAGACCTGCAGAGGCTAGAGCTACTAGTCTTCCGGGCTTACTGTCCAAAATTCTGGACCAGATACGTCGACAACACCTTTGTCGTAATCAAAAGGAACGACGTTCAGAGCTTTAAGACCTTACTGAATTTTATATTCCCTGACATACAATTTACGATGGAAGAGGAAGATAACGACTGGTTGCCTTTCCTGGATGTGCATATCAAGAGGACTTCCGAGGGGATGATAAAAACTACGGTCAATCGGAAGGCAACGAACACCAAACGCATTCTGCAGCTCCAGAGTAACCACCCAATTGGTCACAAACACAGGTGCGTTAGATCTCTATTCCAAAGCGTTCAAACGCACTGCAGCGATGAGGATGGGAAAAAGGCGAAGGCGAACTACCTCAATTCCCTGTTAATATCTAACGGTTATCCGCGATCTTTCATACGTAAATGCCGGTGAAGGCCCATCCGAAGTCGACCAGACGACGAAAAACCAAAGTTCTGGCTAGCGATTTCCTATGTGAAAAATGTTTCGGAGGCGACAGCTCGACTCTTGAACCCTTTCGGAATTGGGAAAGGCCCAAAACCCGATTCAACAATCCGGGAGCAGATAATGAGACCTAAGGACCCGCTTGCATCAACGGAACAATCTGCAGTGGTTTACAGCATACCATGCCAAAATTGCAGTGCAAGATATGTTGGTGAAATGGGTAAACGCCTCTGCACAAGCCTGCATGAACACCAACTGACCACCACACGAAATTTGTTTAGTTCGGAAGCCTAGTCAATCGGTGTTTGCACATTCTTGAGTGAATATATACCCAATCAGCAGTGATAACAAATGGCAGGTGGCGAGGAGCTGATGAACTGCGGTTCGATGAAGTGCTTATGACCCATCTGATAGACTTCAGTTGTGGACCAACTGCGCCGTCTCTGAGTGCGTATGTTTGTGTTGTCCAACCAGCTGGTGTTTATGGTTATCCTTGGCCGATGAAGGCTAATAAGCCCGAAACAGTTCTGTATCAGGTTACCCCCAGATGCTGTCATACCTCCCTTACTGCTATTATGACTTGGCCGGAATCGGCCTGGCAGGCGGTCACCCGTTGGAGACCTCTGACCACCACATGAACTTTGTTTAGTTCGGAAGCCTACTCGATCGGTGTTCGCACATTCCTGAGTGAATATATACCCGATCAGCAGTGACAGCAAATGGCAGGTGGCGAGGCGCTGATGAACTGCGGTTCGATGAAGTGCTTATGACCCATCTGATAAACTCCAGTGGTGGACCAACTGCGCCGTCTGTGAGTGCGTTTGTTTGTGTTGTCCAACCAGCTGGTGTTCAGGGTTATGCTTAGCAGATGAAGCCTATTAAGCCCGAAACAGTTCTGTATCAAGTTACCCCCAGATGCTGTCATACCCCACTTACTGCTATTATGACTTGGCCAGAATCGGCCTGGCAGGCGGTCACCCGTTGGGGATCTCTGACCACCACACGAACTTTGTTTAGTTCGGAAGCCTATTCGATCGGTATTCGCACTTTAATTGTGCTGACTTTTCCGAAATACACTATTTTTCATCATCAGAGTGGTGGTTTGTGTGTTCCTGCTTGCTGAGAGTTGGAATGCCGCGCAGAACATTTGGGGTTGTAGCGATGGCCGACGCACGAGCGCTGAACTTCATGCTGTTCGTGGATTGGCTGTAGCACCTCCATTGTGGGTGGTTGGCGCATAATTATCGAATCCTTTTTAAAACAAAGTTTATGTTTTCAATCAGCGTCAATTGAACCAACAGATGATAAATCTAATGAAAAAAAAAACAACTAAAAATCGGATAAAATTTTTGAAAATGCGAAATTAGCTGCGCACTCACCCTCAGCGTTGCCACAAATGAAACGACAAAGAACGAATACACTGAGGACTTGCAGGTACACGGTGCACAGACTGCTTCAGTACTTGAAACTCAGAATGTGCTTTATATAGCATGCTGAAGTACTGCATTTGGGTAAAAACCTAATTCATTTAACTTTTGTCAAAACAAAATTGTGATTTTGTAGGTGGTCTTTTTAATAGTTCCTGAGAAATAAAGCTTCGGTGCATGGGTGTGCGCAACGAAAGCATATCGCAGAATTTGGATTATTTCACGACAATCCGTCTGTTTTTATGTGAAATGCATCTTAAACAGTTGAGTAACGCATTTTAGTTCACGCGAAGCATATTGGCTTAGGGAAGAAAACCTTAAGGAAAAGAGTTTCGTTTTTACGTTTGATTCAGGTTAATGTAAGCAAACGATCAAGGAACTACGTTTATATGTAAATGGTGTCAAATTCAAACACGCGGTAATTGACATACTCCATATTGTACAGTTCAGATATGAAGAGAGGACCAAAGGACTTTGGTTTAATAAGAAAACTCTGTTTTCATGGCCGTGAGGGTTTGTACGAGGAGATCCAGATGGAGGAGAGTGAGAGCAAGAAAAACGTATGCAGTTCAGTGATTTTTGTCATGCTAATTTTGACGCCCACAGCAGATTACTTTCTGCACATAAGACTGACTTCCTCAACAGCTGCTTTTGCCGTTGATAGCAGATGCCATCAAAGAGCCTTAAATTAATGCAGTTTGGAGAAACATTGTCTGGTATAACAAGGAAAAGGGGTTTGAAGTATTCCAGCTAAATTGTATCATTAAATTACAGGAAGGTTTAAAAAAATTGCCACTCTATCATTATTGCATTACCTTGTAAATAGGTAGCATGCACAGAAATTCGTCAGCTGTTTTCATACCCAAAAGGATTTTAAAAGGGATAACACTCTAAAAGGAATTTGTTAAATACTTATCAGAGGAAGACCAGGATCGCACTTCTGTTGCGGACGTACTTCCTGATCTTAATAAAGTTTGTTTAACTGGCCAGTTAATAAATATAATCTGTGTAGCCAACGTCATACGAATAAATGTCTAAACCTCATTTTTTTCCGCTCGATGATGTAAGGCAAATCAACAGCAACGAATTTAATCTCGAAGATTCAAGTTATCGTCGAAAATGAACTAACTTCAATTAAACAACAATAATATTTTTTAAAAAATGTTCTAAGGAAATTCCGCTTTAATATAAAAAAGGTTAGTAAGATAATCCACAAAAATTACGGAAAGTTAAAACTTCTGTTCCCTGTTATATGAATGTTTACGTCTAACGAAATTATATGTTGCTATGCAAATTGTATTTTCGTAAAAATAATATAATTACTTCTCATGTTTGTAGTAATACTGCTGAAAAATCGATTATATGGTGGTTAATCAGAAGATTGAGGAGCGTTTACCGGGTAGAAACCCAAAGCAGCAGGCAAGCCACCAGACACAACGAGACAAAGCTCATCGGAGAAAATTTCACAGCTAACGCCTATAATCGATCGTTTTTTGAACGCACTTGAGTGGCTCCAAAAACATTAACCGAGGAGAACAGCCAATCAAATTCCTGGGGCAGAATTCCGTATATCGAAGATGTTTCCAAAATCGCTGTTTATTTCTCCAGCTTCTCGGAACAGGGCTTGCCCGCAAGCCTATCTGCGCACTACCATGACAAGTTATGCGGCTGAGAGACGATATTCCTATACAATAGAATTCAAGCGTTTAACACTGATTTTACTGCGGCTGCAGGAGGCGGAATTATGTAAGAGAAACAGGCCGACAAAGGTAAGTGCGAATGCATGAGCATTATTTGGCGGTAAGAAGGTTGGACCCAAAGTCGGTGGTGGTAACCCATGCTGCAGAGCTGGCGAACGACTTCAACTCTGACAACTTAACTTTTTGGCCGAGGTGATGGTCACAAATCAAGGCAGATTGAAGAAGCCTGCATGTTGACAAACTCCACAGTAAGCCACAATTTCCACCTCTCCCCTCATGCCATCTTATGAAACCTCCTATCAGGGGACAGTCCCGGCATGGAACAACCGGTGCTCCAAGGCCAATGTCTATATGCCTGAAACAAGCCATGGTGAGACGACGCCGACGGACCCAACGCAGACCTGGGCCAAACTAAAACACACGGCACGGTGACAGACAGGCTAAACGAAGAGGCCGTAGGTGAGCCGCGAGACACACGGTTACTAACTCAAAATCGGCAGCATATGCACATGAAGATGTACATTGGAAGAAAAAACTTGCGATTGTTGATTAAAATGTGATGGCGAGACCACTGAAATAGTCATCTGGTTGATTGTGTTCATTTTCTTAGTGGTCGCAAAAGCTTTTTAGAAAGCCGGCAACGTATCATGATGAAAATGGCTTCAGTTTTACAAACTTACTTAATTCTGTTTAGCGAAAAAGTTTCAATACTTCGTATATGTCAGCGTGTTACATGAATTATACGGTGTACGCTAAGTAAATAGGCACCTGGAATTAATGCACCACTTCTGGTTTACAAAAACTCACAACGCCATGTCTACTGCCAAGTAGAAAGTTTCTGGCAATACGAAAAACTATGAACAGCCGTATTGTCGGAAGTATCTTCCAATTATTTTCACGAAAATGCACCTCAGGCGTCCCTGTTAGTCATAATTTGGAAACATAACATAGCTATAACTAGTTCCTGTCGACTTCGATAAGCTGGAAAGGCCCATTCACCAGTCCTTTTCTCATAACAGTGGCAGTACTTGTGAGGGCTACCGAATAAGTAAGGTAGCACTTCCATCTTGGCACGCAAGAAAATAAAGCATTTTACCACAGGGGTCGTTCGGCACATAATTTAATCGTGGCCCATGGTGCAGTTCGTGGGCAGTTCGAGTGCCAGACAGTCCTTTTTAAAGAGGAGCGCTGTTTCCTCTTTCGCGAGGTTTAATGGATCTAGAAAAGTGGTACCAAAAATTGCTGGGTCACTTCATTCTGCCAGCACACTATGGCTGACACACTGCATACACGTGGTGGAAAAACTACGAACGCAAATAAAAACATCGCTCTTCCCCAAACCTCCACTAACCCGTTTTCTTCCTACAGGACAGTTCCCAGAACTCACAGGACAGCTCAGGTAATTAATGTAAGTCCTTTCATCTTCGGCACTTGGAATGTTCGTTTCCTTTTAGATAAAGCGAAGAGCATCCGACCGGAACTGAGCATAGCGCTAAATGACTGAAAACCGACGAGCTTCAACGTAGAAATCGCCACACTCAGTGAAAACCACTTCTCCGGCGAAGGCTCCAAGGAAAACTTGTGTGCGGGCTACACCTTGTTCTATGTGGGTCGGCATGCAGCAGAGCGACGCAAAGCCGGCGTTGCCTTTGACATCCGAGAGGAAATCGTCGGACGACTACCCTGTACGCCACAGCGTATCAACAAATTCCTGATGAGCCTTGACCTGTCTCTCTTTGGTGGCAAATTCGCCACCATCGTCAGTGTTTTCGCTCCTTTGATGACCAGCCCCAATGAGACAAAGACCACGAGGATCGTCACGCCTTCTTGGCATCTGCGCCGCCTGGCATCGCTCTTAATCCCTAGTCTCCTTTGTTTGTTTCGCTCTGCACCTTTCTTCTCACTTTCTTCCCAACCTCCTTCCTTTTCTTAATTACTTCTAATCTGCTTATGTTTGATATTCTTTCTCGGTTTTTCTTCGTTCATTGCGCCATCTCTCACCCTCACCCTCACTCTCCTTCGTCTTCTTCTTGTTCTTCTGCCCATCCACAATTGCAAAGCTCATCAGCTTGTCTTTCTCTCTCCTTTCAGCCCCGTCCACTGACGCCAACCGGCAACGGAGCTAGGGGAATGCCTTTTAATCAACGACTAATTGTTAACCCCTCTCAGGGGGTTATCCTCGGACAACTACCCTGTACGCCACAGCGTATCAACAAATGCCTGATGAGCCTTCCCCTGCCTCTCTTTGGTGGCAAATTTGCCACCATCGTCAGTGTCTACGCTCCTTCGATGACCAGCCTCTATAATACAAAGATCACGAGTATCTGCACGCCCTTCTGGCATCTCTTTCACTCACTCTTCTCCTTTGTTCGTTTCGCTCTGCCTCCTCTTCTCAATTTATTTCCCTCTCCCTTCTTCTCTTTCTTCCTAACTTCTCATCTGCTTATTTTTGTTATTCTTCCTCAGTTTTTCTTTATTTCTTACGCCACCTCTTTCTCTCCCTCTCTTATTCGTTTTCTGTCCTTTTTCTTCCTCTGCCCATCCCCAATTACAAAGTTCATCAGCTTGTCTTTTTCTCTCCTTTCAACTTCGTAAACGGATGCCAACCAGCAACTGAGCATAGGGACTGCCTTTCAATCGACGACTAATTGGTTACTCTTTTCAGAGGGGTTTTAGCCCAGGTTTCGTGCAGGGCTGCTCTCACCCTTCTGAAACCGGATGTCTGTATACAGATGCAATGCCAGTTATCAGCCAACAACGGTCCCTGTGGCCTAGTAGGTGCTGACACTTCCTCTCGGTTATGAATCCCTGTTGGTAAATGCGTTCGCGCTCCCACTGGATATCAGGACCCACCTCAGGTGTTAGAGCAGCAAGGCGGTCACTATACGGTGGAGGAGAGTGTGAGGTCGAACCTCGGCGTTTTTCTTCCCTCACTTCAATAAATCCGAATGCGCTTGAATATATCACGGTGCGCTAAAAGCCGTGGCTTGGAGGGTTTGCCAACTTACGAAAACCTTGGGCCCCCTATGTTGAGGCTCCATTTGTACGTGTGTGCTGTGTGTTCGTGTGGGGAAATAAGAAGTATTGCGAGTCAGGCTGCAATGGATCCCTCTTAATTTGGCCTTTTATGGCGCTCCCACTAAGGTAAGATCATAACTAACTACTTGGCTGTGACAAGTGTGCGCGTCATAAGTGATTACCGTGCCAGTCAGCTACACCGTACCTCATCCTTAGTCTTATTGACTTTGTCTTAACACCGGAAACAAAGGTGGGAGTGGCGAGCAAGTGGGTAGATTCTCTGCAAGTAGGCCTAAACTCCTCCTTTCTCTAGGGATAGTTCTCTGTGTTGCTTCTGCTTCCCGTAGTCTCCATGTAGCTTGCCCGCATCGCCTATGTGTGTGTCGCGGCTTGTTGCAGCGTTTGCTGCGGCTGTTGAAACGCGTGGTGCCCATCGTCGTAATCGACGTGGGAAATCTCGTGTCATGTTCAAAATATTTTGAATTCGGGTCCGAGATGGTCCTACTACACTTAACGTCGCGGGTATTCCAAACATTCAGATGAAATTTTTGGTGAAAAAATTCATGGCACATGGCGTGGCGCAGTAGTTCATTTGGTAAAGCGTTGGCTACGTACAGATCTTTCCCGCCATCCATGTATGACTTCCGCTGAAGCCGCGAGATTTTTTCACAACTGATGCAACTTAACTGAAATAAGTATTCATTGAATAATCTTTGCCTTGTATTGGCTCAACCACGGCTGAAAAGTGTTAGCAGTTCCAAAGAATCAGTTATGTCATGAGCATGAGGAGAAAGGAACGAGAAGAAAATTTGTGGGAGGTAGGACTGGAGGCCGATTAAGGTTAAAGTGACTATTAAGACTTATTAAGAAGAAGAAGAATAAGTCCTGATTAAAGACAGGCGTCCAGCAAGAATACATTAAACTGCTGTGAAGATGAGGCTTAAGACTGCTTACTTTATCATTTAAAAGTGCTTTCGAAATGATTTAGACCAATTTATGGACAAATGCAACACTGGATCCAGTAAATTATCCACAATTAAGGCAGTTCCTATAGGGAAAATATGATCCATATACCACTTCCTGATATTTGGTATGGATATATGGAATAACAGTGACGTTAATTGACGTAAAAATGTTTGAGACTTGAGTTCAAAGTTTGGTGGACATAAATGTGTGGAGGCAACACCAATTTTGGCGAAAAAACAGGCCTGGGGTTCGGAGGAGAACTCACTTAAGACGACTTACCAATCTGAAGCTGGCATACATCAACTTGCACAGGCATTTTTGGACTGAGGTTACTGGTGTTTGATAGGCCCCTCCTCCTTATAGTTTTGCTCGTTATAAGATAATCGGCATGTTAGAATAATAATAATAATAATTTGTATATATAAGGCCCAAGGGGCTCTGTTGTTAAAAACTTGGTGCTATCTTGAAAATAAAAATAATGATGATAAACAGTGAACTCTTATAGAATAATTGTCATCGGCTGTAAAAAAGAACTCCTAAATCAGTGGATGAGTTCAGCGGGCCACCGAATTCAAAAAAAACTTTAGGAGAAAAAGCTGCCTTAAAAGGTACCAGGGTTTGATGTGGTTGGTTTGGGACCTGATGTTGAGGGTTCGGGACGTTTATGGTCACGGGAAAAAATAATATATCGTTGAGTTAAGAAGGGGTCATCCGGGACAACAGGAGAAGGCAGAAGAAGTCAAGGCAACATCATCGAGTTGCGACCCACCAGATTCCAGAGCCAATCTTGAAGACCACAGCGAAGGTTGCAAAAACTGAGATGAATTCGCAGCCCTTGGAAGTGATGCTGGACTCTGCAGAGGGAAATGCTTACATATTTAGAAACCATTTTAGTATCCTGGAGAGAGCTTCAAATGCCAGGAGGACGCTTTTTAAAATCTACAACTTGCGTGTTTGGAAGGGAAACAGACAGTAACTACTTAATTTCATCTAAATTTAAATGCTTATATAATTTGCCTTTAAAAATCGACAGTGTAGAAGACATTAGAATATCGAGAGGAAGGTTGTTCCAAATAAAAGCATATTTGGAGGTAAAGAAGCGAAAACGGTTAGATGTGGAGCTACGGGGTGGTAAAATTATCATAAAAGAGTTACGAGTGGCGTAAGGTCGGTCTACTGGAAGGAGACCGCTAATTTGTGGGAGATTAGGACTATTGTTAACGTGAAACAGAAAGCATAGACCAGTTTCGAGTCTTTTTATCCAAAGAAATGTAGTTTTCGAATTGAAATCTATCGGCATAACACATCTTAGACCCAGAAACAGAAAATATTTAACGAGTGAAAACTCGCTGAACCTTTTCAATCTTTCACCGGCCATGCTGGGTCATGAGACCAAAAAGCGGGCAGCAGTATTCTAGTAAAGGAAGAACAAACATGCAGTATAGTTTTAACTCCATTTCTGGAAGGAAAAAAATATGCGATCTAAACCCACATATCTGTGTGCCCTTGGCAGAAATTCGATCTGCATGAGGTGATAATGCAAGCTTTTTCTTGTGAGCAAGACCCTAATCCTTTATCGAAGATGTTTCTAACAGTGGACTATTTTGGAAGATAATGGGTTCAGGAAGCCTTGCGGGACCAAAACTCAAGAAACTACATTTTGATGGAGAAAATTCCATCTGCCATGCAGCACTCCAACTTGAGAGAGTACGCAAGTCTGCGTTAACTTTATCAACACAAGTACTGGCCGTGTCCTTAGAAAATGAGTAAATACACTAA
>JAYGXS010000408.1:10562-27803 GCA_036362985.1 Ligula intestinalis
GTACGCAAGTCTGCGTTAACTTTATCAACACAAGTACTGGCCGTGTCCTTAGAAAATGAGTAAATACACTTAAGGTCAGGAGCATAAATGAAATTTTCCGAATTATTTAGCACTGTTAAAATTTCATTTATGTAAAGAATGAAAAGGAGGGGACCTAAAACCGTGCCTTGTAAAACACCACTCGTGATCGGCTGAAACATCGAGTAGCTATTGCCTACTAAGAACTTCTGGCTGCGGTTAGACAGGTAGGAGGCAATAAAATCGAGGTGGGGAGGCCTGATGCCTAGGGCTTCCAGTTTTACTAAAAGGCAGTTATGAGGCACCTTGTCAAAAGCTTTGTTAAGGTCAAAGTAAATCACGATGACTGATCGCTGTTCATTACGAAGTGAAGTAACCAGGTTAAGGAATGCCAAGTGGCAGGTTTCGCATGGTTTTCTAGGTAGAAATCCATGTTGTGAGGCACTTAATAGCTTATTTTCTACACAAAAGTCGAGAATTTGCTTAAAAATTGTCTTTTTCAGAAGTTTGGCTGGGGCCAGGGTTTTATGAACACCTCGGTTTTATTTACGTCCGAACGAGATCCTGACTTGAAGACTGGAAGAATAATCGATGTCTTCCATGAGTCAGGATAGAAACCGTTGAGAAGATAAGCTGAGAATAGATAACTTAGCAATCGGGGGAAGCTGAATACTCTCTTGATAAGTTAATTTGGAAGGCCGTCAGTTCCCGAGGAGTGCGAGTTTTTTAGACGGATAATATGCTTACGAATAACTTATATGGAGAAATCCATGGTACTGATAGTATTGACTGAGCATGGCTGAAACGACGGGACCAGTTCAGATTCCGTCGTAAGGTGCTTTGCAAAGAACGCATTGAACCGTTCAGCCTTCTCAGACCCATCTTGCACAAAGGTTTTATTTTCATTCAGTAAAGGGGAGATTTCGTGACCTCGTCTATCGGAGGGCCGACGACGGAACAGTTGAGCAATCGATTTTGCAGAGTTTAACTCGCTGAGTGCGCAAGATTCCCTCTGTTTGTCACGTGCAAGATGAATTTTAAACGCAAATTCGAAAATCTCTGCGATTCTAAGGTGCACAGATAATGAACTATTAGATTAGTCTTTCAGCTGCCTCGCAATTTATTTAGTCTAGACAAAAGAAAATGAGGAACGGTGGGGTCCGAATTAAAAGGCTTAACATTTTTGATCGGCACAAATTCCAAAATGCTATTTGAAATTGCCGTCATTATGTCACAGCGAATTGTTACACTGTTCGTGTAGGAAAACTCCTGCCAGTCTAGTGAGTCGATAAAGTTGTTAAGTAAATGTATATCAGCTAGGTAAAACGCACGGTAGGTACGAGTGGTGCTAGCCTTTTTTCGTAGAAGCAAGCGGAAGGCAACAATGGATCAATGTATGGTCACTTCGGAAGAGGCTCTGATTGTAGTCAAAGAAAAGGGGGAAAATGTCATTCGTGAAAATTAAATTTAAAATATGCTGATCCCTTGTTGGGAAACAGACCAACTGAGAACAGTTTGAAAAATTGATGGTATCTAGAAAGGGCTGAAATCTGGATGGACAACAGTTTAATGAAAAATCAATTTCGGGAAAGTTAAAATCCCCAGCGATAACTCAAGCATCAAAGGCGGACTCCAAAATCAGCCTTAATATTTCACAAAGCTTTTCATCATCTTCCGACGATGACTTAGGGGGACTATAAATGCATCCAATAATCGCCTTCTGACAGGGTGACAGGATAATGGATGCAAAGCAGTAATTGCCCGAGAAAGACTCAGCATCTAGGTCGAACGGGAAATGCTTAAAAAAAGCTTTAATATAGAGAAGACAACAGTCACCACGTTTACTAGGGTGGTCTTGACGGTAGAAATCATACTCGTCTATTTTGATATAAGCATCAGAAATAAGTGGATGGGTCCACGACACTGTAATGCATATAACATCTGGCTTCAGCTCGAACGCAATAGCTCTAAGTTGAGTCATCTTATTTAAAACATATCTTGCATTAAGCAGGATGATATCTAGTTTAGCTCGAGTGAATCGAACTAGGGTTATCTTTATTTAATGATAAAAATGTGAAGGTGGGTAATTTGGTTGGAAGTTTCGATAATAGCCATCGACTGGAGCAGGACAATTATCATAATGAAGCTGAGGGGGATAGCTGAAAGCTGCAGGTTGATAGCTCTGTGAGATCGATTGGCCATAGGGATTAGTGCCGTGGTGAGCTTGCTGATAGTTACCGGGAAATTGGGAAAACCAAGACGGGAAACAGAGGCTGGAGGGCGAGGAAAGGTAACTATGAGGATTAAGAGGTCGAAAGCCTGGCCCAGTATGATACATGTGATAAGTAGGGTAACCCATATGCTTGCTAGCTTCCTGTTGTATAGGCTTAGTTAGTTTTTGGAAAGGCTGCATGCTCGTGGTTGAGTTCCGGATCCCACCCTTTCGATGACCTGAATTGGGTAATTTAATAGAAGGTTTGGGCGGACTCTGATCGAGTATCGAATCTGTTGGTCTACCTGACGTAGAGGGCTTTTGGGAATTTACAGGAGGGCTTACAGAATTACTAGCTATGGCAACTGGGGAAGCATCTAAGTTGGAAGTAGACGGGGTTGTCTGGTGACTTGAGGGGGATGAGACATTTGCTGCACTCGGGATCAGAAAGCTAGATTTAGCAGGAATAAGAGTACATGGTTCGCTAGCCTTCCTAAGGCTACGACCAGGAACTTGAGCCGGTGGCGGTGAATTTACTATTTCCTATCTACATACGAAATTGATTTGCTTCATATACCCGCAATGTTTCGGATTGTGCAAGTGGTGTCGCGACATTCTATCCTGCAGGTGGTTGTAAAAACCAGAACAACTTCATTAGAAACACACCATTGAAAACACATTTTAAGGTATCAATTCTAAAAAAATACATTTAGGCCAAACGAATAAGTATTATCGATCGGTGCTGTATTAGTTCGCGAAGAATGAGTCTTGAGCAGCCAAATTGGATATTTGCCATCAGAGGTGTATCAAAATCCTTAATTAAATCGTAAACGTTTTGTAAATTTAATTGGTTCGGACTTTTCCGTCAGGCACCATCATGGTACATCGAGTTCCTTTAGTATACTTCCCGGTCGGCAGGTTTTCGGTTCAGTATTATTTTCCTTTTTACCTTATCTTTGCCTACCCTTTCAGTTAAGTGAAAGAATTTAAAGCATCCTTTATTTCTTTCCAATTGAGCATTTTAGCTGGTGACACCGCTGTCGTGGGTTAGTCAACCAATGAACACAGACAGTGGATTCCACTTCGATTTGCAATGCGTGCTGGCGTGCGCACGCGCGTGTACGTTGCTCCTTGTCACCACTGCTTGTGATATAATTGTCTGCGTTCAAGGTTTCCTCAGAACACTGACCTTCAGGAACGTTGGAACCTGAGGTAGGCAGCATGCGTTAACTACAGCAGGCGTGCCAAAACTTGGCTTCTGTCTTCGTGGGTATATTTCGCAGCCGCAGAGAAGACAATGGTTTAAACATTCAGAGTGCATTTCATCTCCCCCCTGCCACCCCAACTGCAGTCCAGGCTGCTCGAATGCCTACCCATTTGGTTGCCTCTACCGCTCCCGTAGTTACTTCCCTGTTCCTGCTGACCAATCAGCAGACAGCGCTTTCCCCCATCGATCCGCCATCTGCCTCGGCGACTAACGACAGCTTTAAACGTTCACGTTCCCGCTCCTTTTTCACCGGCCCCCGCCTTCCTCCACCCTAAGTGATCAATGTTTACTCAGAACCCTAACCTTCAGGCGCCTACGCATGCAGAAATGGCACGAGGCAATCCCGACAACAGGCGTGCTAATACTTGGTTTATATTTTCTGACCCTCAATTTGGTGAGGTAGGATTTGATGTGCCTACTGGGTTTCGCGTTCACGTGTGTAAATGACCTGTGCGAAATTAAAACGGAAAAGGTGGGCGTGGGTGTGGCATCTTCGCCCAATATTTATAGGCCTCCTCCTCCATGTGCCTGTAGAACCAGCCAATGCAGAGGAATTGTGCATTTTGTGTGTACCACGTGAGTAGTTCTTTACGAGCTTTTACGGGCATATCTATCTAGTAGTTGGCGTCCCCAATATAATCACATATGAAATTTATGGATTCTACCACGGGTTCGTTGGTCAAAGTGATGATGCACCCAAGGAAAGGATATTCTTTCAAAAGAAATTTATATTATTGATGGCGTCGACAAATACAAAGGCGTCTTACAAGCATTCACATTATGGGAACTTGCAAGCCCTTTTAGATTCTCTAACAGCCACTAAGCAATGGTGTTGTATGGAGAGTTTCTCATATCCAAGATTAGATCAAGGGATGCCCTAGTTTCTGAATTTTCGGAAGCCTATACATTCTGGGTATTATAATGCCTACCAGTCTCAGTCATACAGGCAAGTAACTGATTTGTGGAGGTCACCGAAAATTGTTATTGACTGACTATCGACGGTTTCTGTACCAACTTTTTCCTTCTCGGACTTTGACAACTTTTTGCGGTCTGCTAAAGCGGCATCCAGTTTCACCACATAATAATTCTTACCCTTCAGTTCCATTCCTGCCACCTTGTCTGGCCTGGCCTGTACGATGATTTCATTCCTTCTAAGTTCCTCAGGCTATCAATATGGGCCTTTGTCTCTTGGAGACTTTATATATTACTGCTGGAGCAGTTAACCAGACTTGATTTGAAGTAAACGCACAGTTCAAAAACACGTTTTAAAGATGTTACGTTTAAGTTGTCATGCAGTACGACTAAGTGACTAGGTATTACCGAACTCTGTTCGGTGCTGTATTAGCTCGTGACGAATGAATGCGGAGCAGCCTCTTTAGATAATTGCCATCAGAGAATCATCCCATTCTTTAATTTGCTGGTAAACGTTTTGCAATTTTAATTGGTTCGGACTTTCCCGACAGGCACCATCATGGTAAATCGAGTTGCTTTAGTATACTTCCTGGTCGGCAGGTTTTCTTTTCGGTATGATTTTCCTTTTCACCATCTCTACACCTACCCTTTCAGTTAAGTAAAATAATTTGAAGCACCCTTAATGTCTTTGCCATTGAGCATTTATTCTGGTGACACCGCTGCTGCGACGTGAAAACTGGCTCTAAAATATATGAGGCCAACCTCCAACATCCTCTTTAAAAGTAAACTGCAAATGGCGCTCAGTAGCTGTTTACCGAGCACATTCGTGAGGAAATGAGGTAGGAAACCTGGAGAAAATAAGGAGTTTCTAACGCATGACGAAACAAAAGTGTTTTTCTGATGCCTGAATCGGAGATCTGTAGCAAAGTTTGACCTTCGCATTGGCGCTTTACAGGAGATATGAGTGCCTCCAGCAATATACATTAACAATTCGCTTGCCACGACACTTTAAATGGGATTCAAGAGTGAGAAATAAGGACAGTCAGAGTTAAACATCTTTCAATGCAAAAACTGGAGAACAAATTCTGTGGGAATTTATCGAGCAAAATAATGAGAAGATTATGCAGGGAAACTGGAGAAAATATAGTTCGTTGGTGGTCTGAATCTCAGAAAAATGGTCGCAATTCAACTTTTGGTACATCTCTTAGTTGTTGCTTGAGTGCCCTTTTGAGGATTAACGTCTAATGAAATATATCTCATGCATTAGACCATGCTTGAATATAGAAAATGGCTGATTCTCTTTTGGTGGAATTCTGCAAATTCCAAGGAGTGTGGTGATCCCCAGAAACTGCTTATTAATTAATGCAGAGGAATTTGTGCTGAGTTACAAGAGTAATCAGCGCCAGCTGTCCTTTAAGAAAAGTTTTCAGCCAGACTTACGTAAACAGGAAGGATTGCATATTCAATTGCACATCACGTAATACAAGTGTAGGCTTACTCATAAGCATCAGCATCAGTATCAGTATATTTAAGGATATGTTGGAAACATTTATTTGAGTGCCCTATTTGTACATATGTGCAGTGAAAGCAGACAATTTGTTTCCCACACTGTTGGCGAGGCCAGTTGTCCTGTGTCATAGGATGAAAATAGGAGCAGAGAGTAAAAAACTCCTCAGGTATTTTTAGGAGACGAAATGTCGCTCTCGTGGTGGTAATGCTAGGGATTTAGGAGAAAAAAAGGGGTTCCAATGGGAAGTGGGGCATTGCAAAGGTTTTCAGGATCATAACCGTGTGGAAGCCACGTCCTGATTTTTACTTGCTGATTGCAAACTCCGCCAACGGAACTGGAAAAAACAGAGGCATCCGTCCGGATCATCGACAGTCCGCTTTGGGTGGGAAAAAAGGGTGAATGTTTAGGCCGTCAGGTCTGGATGATAAGATCGCTAGTGGGGTAATCACGGTACGCAGATAGCCAAGTAGGGTAGACCATAGAGACCTACGCATGAGGCTATGCGGGGGAGGGCGTTTTAAATAACAAATGGAATGGATATAAACACTAATACTACTGAAAATCGGAAGTAGTATCATTATTCCAAATTGACAGTTCCGATCCATCGCGCACTGATATATCGATCCAGTTTTCGCTTAAAACCCTCCTGTGATTCCGACATAACAACGTCCTGAGGAAGCACATTCAACGCTCCGACCACCCTTTTTGAAGAGAAGCGTTTCCGAGCGTCCAGCCTGGCCCCTGTCACCTTGAATTTGAGAGGATGACCCCTCAGATTCGTGGTCGTTGCTAATTTGAAAACAATTTCCAGATATAAGAAAGCAGTCTTGAAGATGCAATACGTGGAATGCTAGTCACAGGTGCCCCCGAAGCTGCCTGTAGCACAATGGGAAGAGGTTGAGATTCAACAGCCGTGTTTCATAAGGCTGCGAGCCCTGCCCCATAACAAATTTGGTTGCGCGCCGTTGTACCTCTACCAGGATGTTGGTGCCTTTCGTGGCCAATGGTGATGTCTTTTGTGGCATGTTTACCTTAAAGGAATTTCGCATGCTATAAGGAAAGACAGGATTTAAATTTATTTAATATACATTGTGCTGTGGAAGCGTTTTATAATTAGAAAATAAAGGTGGAATATTAATCCCTTGTTTCTTGTTTTTTCTCGCTATACTAAAATACTGGTGTCCCCTTTGTGGTCTTATGAACACGAATGACCGTAGTGAGATTGAAAAGGTTCAGCGGGTTTTCACTCGTAAAATATATTCCTTTTCTGGGTCTATGTTGCTTAAACAGATAGATGTAACTAAGCAGACATTGAATTTATTTGGGTTATAAGACTCGAAGCTGGTATATGGTTTTGGTTTCGCGTTAAAAATGGTCCTAATCTACCACAAATTAACGGTGTCCCTACGGTTAACCATTATTACGCCACTCTTAACTTTTCCATGATAAATTTACCACGCCCATTGCTCCACATCTAACCGTTCTTGGTTTTTAACCTGCAAATATGATTTCCAAAAGCAAGTTGCGTTAGCATATGAATTTGCAGGAAATAAAGTCTTTACAGTCTGTTTCCTTTCCACGCACGCATTTCTTAAATTTCGAACAGGGTCCTTCTGGCATTTAAAACTGTTCACAGTATACGGTTACCTTAGAGGTTATTGCTTGGCCGCCAACTTATCGGTGGACTCTGAAGTCTGGTAGGCGATGAAGCCTTGAATTCCACAGCTCTCTTCTGTTGCTGTGGATGACCCCTTCGGTAATCACCGCTAAATTATTTTTCCCATGAAAATAAGCCTCCCGAACCCTCAACAATAAAATCACATCTAACTGAACCATGCTACCTTTTAAGGCAGTCTTTTATTCAACATTTTTTGAAAATCGGTGGTTCGCTGAGCTCATCCACCGATAATGGAGATTTTTTACTGCCCAGCTAATTATTTAGTAAGATTTCGTTGCTAATCTGAAATATATTTTTTTATTTTCACGATAGGTTTAAGTATGTAATGAAAGTATTTTTTGGGCCTTTATATACAATTTATGCATTGGACGTTTCGAACTCTTCCGCGAGTTCATTGTCAAGGAATGAAAAAACGTAAAGCTCGCAAAGTAATTCAGTCAGTTCTGCGGAGATTCACCTCTGCCTTTGACCTCTGCCCTCGATATGCTCACGCAACGCGAGGTTGGCCTCAGGAACCTTGACATGCCTGTTAATTGAGCCCGCGCTTGAAAACAGCGCTTTCTGCAGCAGGCGGGAAATTCAGTAGTCTGAACGACCCAGTGTTAGCACGTTTTCGAAGTCGAAGCTGTGCCCTGGCTTGGATGCGTGGACGGCCACCAGGGAATTCTTGTCGTTCCGTTGCACGGCGAGAAATCACGGCCAAAATCTCCTGCGACAGCGAATATCCTCCAGACTGATGTCTCACAAAAAATGCAAGACGCTCTTAAAAACGGAAAGAGAGGTACTACAGACACTAAAGGCCGACAAAAACATTTAAATAACACCAGCCAGCAAAGGGCGATCGACGGTCATTCTAAACAAGAAGGAATACGTCAACAAAGTTGAGACCCTTTTAGGCGATAGGACAGCCTACGTACCTTGGGAAGGTGACGCGATGAAGACGCTAGCAAACAGTCTCAACAAGTATCTGATGAGCCTTCAAAAGTCGAAAGCTATAACAGAGTTTGACTGGCAAAAGGTAAAACCAAATGATGCCACGCTCCCAAGGTTATATGGCCTTCAAAAGGTCCCTGCGGCTGATCGTTTGCTTTAGAGGCACCCCAACATTTAGTCTAGCCAAGTGGTTATTTCAACGTCTCGAATTTCTAACCCAGAGCTCGGCAAAGACCATCAGCTCAGCTGAAAAAATCATCTAAAGGTACAGGGTATTCTACTAACACGTGATGAAGTGATGGTATCATTCAATGTGATCTCACTTTTCACCTCAATACCGCAACATCTTTCGGTTGAAACCATCAAACCATGTTAGAAGAAAAGTTCAACGAGACATACTCGAAGCTAAAAATAAATCATGTCCTACGACTCTTATAACACTGTTTGAGCACCTTTTTTACCTTCAGTCGAACGGTGTATCAACATGTTAAATGTACACCAATGGAATCGCCGTTATATGTCCTGATCGCCGAAGCAGTACTACAACGACTGGAGGCACTGGCTTTCGAACATTATCGACAACGATTGTGGGTTCGGTTTGTTGATGACACGTTTGTCATCATTCATCAAGACAAGATTGATGATTTCACAGAGAACGTGAACTTGATCTTCCCCGACATTCAGTTAACGATGGAGGAAGAAAAAGGTTGCCAGTTGTCGTACCTCGACGTGCTGGTGTGCAGAAAAGAAGGTAGGGATCTCAAAACAACAGTTTACAGGAAAGCAACGAATACCTTTCGCATCCTGAGTTACCTCAGCAACCATCCCATCTTGCGCAAACGTAGATGTGAGCGAACGCTCTATCGTCATGTAGAAACTCACTGCATTGAACAATCTGAAAAGAAGGCCGAGGTTAAGAACCTTAAGAAACTCTTCACAATGAATGGCTAGCCTGGCACATTCGTTAACGAATGCAGATGAGGACTCAGACGAAGAAAATTAGCAGGAGAGCAACAACCGACATGCTGGCGAGCAATACCATATTTTGCTGGTGTTACTGAAGAATTTGTTCGACTGGTGAGTGAATCTGGGATTGGCATTGCTCACAGACCGGAAGCGACAATCCGCGGGCAACTTATGTGGCCCAAGGACCAGCACCTGTTAATGAAATGTCCGTTGTCAGTTACCGCATTGACTGCCTTTGTGGTCAAGCTAATTATGTTCGTGAAACCGGCAAACTGGTTCTCACGAGAATGCACAAGCATGACCTTGCCATGCAACGAAACAACAAGAATTCCGTGATGGCCGCCCACGCATCTAAGCCAGGGCACAGCTTCGACTTCAAAAACGTGCGAATATTAGGTTGGTCAGAAGTGCGAATTTTACCGCTGCTGCAGGAAGCCTTGCATTCACGCGCAGGCTAAATTAACAGGCATGTCGAGTTTCTTGAGGCCTAACTCCCGTTGTGCGAGCAGATCGAGGGCAGAGGTGGGTCTCCACAGACCCGACTTAATTACACTGTGAGCTGCATATTTTTTTTCATTTCTTTGACAATGAGCTCGCGGGAGAGTTCAATATGTCGAAAAAATACACTCCTGGTCACATAAAACTTCTTAGCTTCTTCTTCTCATTTACCTGGTTCTCGCATATTCTCGAACATTCAGAATTTATTTATTTATTTATCAGGACTTGATTTTTGTTTGCTGAACAAACGAATAAGCCTTGTAGACGTTGAAGCTTCAATTGAAGTTTTCTTTCGCTCAACTTTCTGACCTTAGACCTCGCTCTTCTGATGATCAAGGATGGATACGAGGTTACCACTTTCTACTTACGCGCATAGGCTACAATTTTAGCTTGCTAGTCAGTGGCTTTAGCGAGTTCGATTGCTAGAACTAGCATTTTCAGCTAAGGTGCAGCACTTCTAGCAGAATTATCCTTAAATATGACACACTTTTTTGTTTACCACCTAAAAACATGACAAATCCGCAGCTTTTGTCACATAAACCTTTCTCTATCCTTGAGTTAACTGATATCTCCTACTGGTTTAAGCAAGTTCGGTTACTTTAATTAACACTTTCAGAATTAGTATACTGGACTGAAAATGAAACCTAGAACCTAGAAGCATGATACATTATCAGCTCTTATTATAAATGCATCACTTTAACCTCAAGATTACTAATATCACCTAACAGGTCTATGATTGCACACTAAGCTAAGATATCATACATGTTCACACAGGCCGCATTGTAGCCGAACACCTACTGATTTTTGCAGTTATAGTTCCTAGATTTGGCACCCCTAGCATAGGCACAACACTCTCAAAAGTAGTATACTGGAGATCAAGGCAACACGGCCCCAGACCTGACGCCAATCAGTGCCATTTTGTCAAGATTTAGCAGCACTCAATTTACCACGAGAAGCAGCAGCATAAACAGCAGATGCAACAGCTGCAGCAGCAGCTGCAGCCGAAATACTTTACTCGGGCGCCTTTTGGGGTTGTTGACGTTGCCAAGGAGGTGCTTTACAAATAAACCTTATTATTATATTTTTTATGGGCCTCTGCTGTGGGTGGGTTATTAAGGGTAAACTGTGCAGTAGAACCAGCTCAAAAGCTAAAGTAACACCATGTGATATGACAGAACCAACGATGCTAATAAATATTGCCTCGCTATCATAACGATGAGACCAACAGATGGGCAGGAATAAGAGGATGGAACCCAAGGGAAGCCCACATGCCCCAGTATAACCACCACCAATAAATTTAGCAGCATCAATGAAATCACACATTTCCTGTTGCATTGACTATGACTGCCCTACTTTACCTACAGGATACTGATTTTTTAGCCTACCACCTACTTGTCTTAGCAGTTATGACTGCTAGAATTAGCAACCCTAGCACGCGCCCAGCACTCTCAACAGACGCAAACTGGAACGCAAGGGCACGCGGCCCCAGACCTAAATCCAATCAGCGATACTGCTGTCCTCGAGTTAAGAATGCGGAAAACCAATCAAGCACAGCTTACTCACGCTCCCAACCTTGTAATTACCCGAAATAGTTTAGTACAGATAGAAATTTATAATAATAATAATGTGTTTAATATGCCAGTTTACAGGCAATTGTAAGGAGTTGGTAATGCACCCCTTAGGCGCCTTCCAACACCTCGAAGACCGGAAAAAAACTAAAAAAACTCCCTTTATTGCAGCCAGCATTGGTTTTGTTTCAGGTTTTGTGTTATGTCAATACTGGGCGAGAAAGAGAGTTTTTTTCCAGCAAAAAACACCTGCCTTCGAAGGTATGATACACACGGAATATATTTACCGTTTTTAAGCTGACTCGAAACATCAGCAGGAGAAATGTTGCATATCGTCATAGAACCTTACTTTGAGACGGAGAGGGTTTGCACAAGAACGCAGTTTTCTTAGTATTCCTTTAATGGTTGTCGGCAAAAGTTGCGCGCTATCGGTTGAAAGGTTAGCACACTGCAGACTGCTGCTTCAGCAGCATTATCTTCAGCATGAAGCCTGGCGGTGTTCAAAGTCCACGAACGCCATCAGAGTGAAAGAGAGATTCCACCGAGGCAGCACCCAACATTCATGAAAGTTGTCCTAAATGTCAAAAACTTATTATAGCTCTTTTCAACATAGGGTACTTTTGCTGAGTTTAAATACTTTGGGGCGTTTACTGAAAAAAATTGCTGGTAGTTAACTGTACGTGCCATAGGAAGAAATAAAAAAAACGTCTGAATGACTGGCGCGTCGTGAGTGCTCACGCTGTTTTATTGTACTAAGAAGCTTAAAGGTTTGACCATTCAAAAGTTAAAACAGTAAAAACAGACTCTTCTGCAATCTACGAAGCCACAGGGGATCCTGCTCTATGAGTTCACACCTTTGATAAAAGACTGGCTTACAGTGTTTTGTAATGAAAATACTTCCAGTCAAGAAGTTCTGCACCGATCCTTTTTTCTTCCGTTCACAAGTGTGCATAAGACTGAATAGGGCCGAACAGTATTCAAGACTAGGTCTCACGTACATATTAAAAAGGCGTGCTCTTACCTTTATAGTCTTAGAATTTCTAAGGATTAATTCGGTGGTTCGGCATGCTTTCAAAACTATAAGGTTACAGTGTTCGGACAAATTGATACTATTAGAGAAGGATATGCCCAAATACTTGATAACTCCTAGGACGTTCAGTTTGTGGCCGTTAAGGCTTAATTTCGGGTGATGATCATCGCCAACGACCATAATGGAACATTTGTGCCATGTAAGGGTGAGAAACCATGTGCAACACCACTGGGCGAAGGCCTGAAGTTCCTTTTTTATCAACTCAAGCACGATTTTGTGATCTGCCGGTTTATATCGATAAGCGACCTTTAAATCATCAGCATACATGAAGGGCCTGCCATGCTAAAAACAATCTGAAACGTCGTTGACTAACAGGCAAAAATGGAGCGGTCCCAGTCCACTACCCTGTATAACTCCACTCCTCACATGCGTGTAGCTGGAGATAGCAGTTAAAACTTTTACTCGTTGTGTGCGAGTATCCAAAAAAGGAAGATATGCGGTTCAGAGGCTTGCTACCTATGCCGAAGAAGGCCAGTTTCTGAAGGAGGAGATTATGATCAACCCGATCAACGGTCTTCGTAAAATCAAAACAGACGCTATAAATGGCGAAATCACTGTCTCTAGATTGCAGCACATAATCAAAGAAAGAGAGCTAGCAGGTGACACAAGATCGTTTCTCAAGAAAGCCATGTTGAGTTGTATTAAGCAGGTTGTTCTCTGTCAAGTGGCGCATAATTTTTTTCTTTGATCAAAGCGTCCAAGATCTTCGAGGCTGCGGGAAGTGCATTTTTTGGCCTAAAGTTGTCGAATGACGTCGATCGGCCATGCTTGCAAATAGGCATTATGTGCGATTCCTTATACAACGAAGGAAAGTTTTTGCTCTCAAGCGCACGACTAAACACCTTAAAAGGATTAGACGGAACGATATCATTCGCTTTAGCTTTTAGAA
This sequence comes from Ligula intestinalis, assembly GCA_036362985.1. Taxonomy (NCBI): domain Eukaryota; kingdom Metazoa; phylum Platyhelminthes; class Cestoda; order Diphyllobothriidea; family Diphyllobothriidae; genus Ligula; species Ligula intestinalis. The sequence goes on from JAYGXS010000408.1 coordinate 24,104, forward strand.
GGCTTAAACGAGCTGTCAGTAAACGTTTAGGATAGGAACTTATTGAAGCAATCTGCGGTCAATTGAGCGTCAGCTATCTGGTTTCCCAAGACGTCTTGAAGTATGGGGTGTTGCGTTTTTCTCTGCGATTTTACTGCACGCGAAAAGAGTTTCGCAACATTTAGGGAAGGATTTTCAGCGTAGTGGGCCTCATCGGCTTTCTGTTTTTCTTCGAAGAGCTTCTTAGCCTGCTCGAAGAGCAGTGTCATCAAGGGCAGAACGGAAATATCATTCTGCCGATGCAAACGACGAGAGAGTTTAAGCAGCCTGCGACGGAAAACAGAGGAAGGTACACTTAATCCTTGACATGCGTTACTATCGTACGGGGGGCAAACTGGAGGTTGAGTGGATCCAGCACTTTGTACAGTGCATCGGTGCAAACATTTGCATCCAAACATTGGAAAAATTCAGACCAGTCGAGAGCGTTTAGACGTGCAAGTAGGTCCACCGTGTTTGCTGACCGGAAGTCATGATAAGGACTATATTTTTGGGAAAATGTTTCATCCACCTCCAGTTCTAATTCACTAACAACTTTGAGGTGGCCTGAACTCTGAAGTGCGTCTAAGGATGACAATGAAAGTGGTTCGCATCCCCTACAAAAAATAAGGTCGAGTATGTTGGCTACTCGATTTGGAAAATCGACTACCTGATCCCACATGCCGATATTTACTACCTCAAGTTAGTTTTGTAACTTTGAAGGACTGGATGGTGGAAAACATTGCACGTCAGAATGTTATAATCGCCTAAAATCAAGCAATAATTAAGATTCAAGTCACATGCGGCATGAAGTGCCTGCGAGAGACAAAGGTCGTATACCTGCATTGGCATTTATAATAATAATTAGGTTTATTTGTAAAGCACATCTTTGGCGCCGTCAAAAACCCCTGAAGGCAGGAAAACCGAACCCAAACGCCTTCTTTCGCAGTGACTTTTGCATTTTTGTGGTCTTTTGCTAGGTCAATATTGTGCGAAATATGAAGGTTGTTTTAACTGAAGTAAACCTGACTTCTAAGTTACAATACTAGAAAAACATCAAAGAAAATAACGTTACATTGTACATGTTACGGTTTTATAGTAAGAATACTTGGGGTCTGAAAAACTGTCATGTCCTTTAACTGAGTTATACTTAGCCGCGGTCAGTTTGAAGGCGAAAAAATCAGCTGAGGACATCGCATTGTAGTATTCGGAGAACAATATGATTGATCCTTGTTTTAATTACGTCTGTGTGGTGACTTTGAGTCTAGTCCAGGATGTTGTAGGTGGTGTGACCTCACAGTTAAAGTGGTGTATTGGTTTTCCCCTCCCTGGTGGTGGTCTTCAGCCCCACCCTCCCTAGTAGACAGTTGTGAATAACAGTTGCCCTTCCTGCGAGGGTCCCACGGAGTGTTTCCTTTCCCCGGTGGTAGTCTCCAGCTCCACCTTCCCCGATTGTCTTCTTCGGTTACGTGTTCGCCGGTATGACAGTTTCCCTAGTAGCATTTCGCTAGCGTGATGCGCTTCAGCAGTAGACGTAAAAGGTGAACATATTTGTGCTTCACATGATTGGCTGATCGTTAATGCTTCTCCCTCCATGCGTACGCGTGTTACTGGTACGCGCGCACCATTTCATGTCGCTGTCTGCCTTGCCGTTAACTGTAGTGTGCGCTGATTGGTTTAATATGAATGTCCGCGCCTGTGGGTGTACGCATAGGCGTGCCCAGTGGTTACATGGACGCACCATCTACTTGAGCGCTGATTGTAGGCTTTTGCTTGTACGGTGTTTCCCACCCAACGCATGTGCAGTGGTTCCCGTGGTGCTCGCGTACACTTCCCCCCCCACCAAGTTTTGGGCATACGCATAAGCCTACGGTCCTCCCCTTTCACCCACTTTTGCTGCCCTCCCCAGGTGACTGCGTGTTTAGAGTAGGTGGCGGGCCGGCACGACGAGTTATGCTGCCCCGCCCCTTTTACCTGCACAGCCCTTCACGGCGTGAACGTCCCCCCCCCTCCCACAAGCACATGACATAGAAATAAGTGATTCGTAGTACATAAACAAGCGGGATTTATTTACAAAAGTACAAGAATTATGTACAAGGGAGGGAGGCTTCAACTATTCAGTGGAACTGTCCTGATCAGCACTCCCGTCATGCCTTGTCTGTAAGCGCGTATGCTTGGTAACACCCGACTTCAGCACGGAGCGGACGGCCTCCTCGAATTCCGTCGGCAGTGTTGGGCGGCCCTCCGCCCACGTTCCATACACATCTAGGGGTTTGACGAATATTAAGGAAGAATCAAACGCTTACCGGCAAGCAGGGCATATTCTCTGATAAGCCGGAAATTCAGTCGTTGGTAGCCGCCCGTTAGATTAAATTTAACGAGCAGGCGGCTGTCGATGAGGGGTCGCATGAGGTCTCTGACGAGGTCGTGCGCCCTCCACGCCTCCCGCGTACGCAGGAAGGCAACCTAAAGGAGGAATTACTTAAAATAGCTAAAAGTCCTACCGCCTGCTGCCAATAATTTGCATCTAACAGGCGCTCCTCAAACGTCTCGAATTCCTCCATAGAGGTAATCGGGGACAGAACCGGGCACTCCGGCCGGGCTGGCGGTATCGATATTGGTGCCGCAGACGTATTCTTAAGCAGTGCATCCGTCCTGGCGAGGATGATAGCCATTTGTGTCTCCATGTTACGGAGGCGGTTGCCGATCTTGGTCATCCAGGCCAGCAGCCCGTCCGAAGTGGGCATGTGCTGTTCGTTCGCACGCTCCTCCTGTTACAGTGGCGGAATTCGAGGTCATTCTACTGATACCCGTCCGTTGCAGAAGTCTTTTTCTTGTTTTGTAGAAGTTAATTTCTAGCTTGCATCTGTAAGCATTTACCACCCCCCCCCCCCCCCCCCAGTTCAATACTTCGACCTGAGATGACGACGCCGTTGGTGTAAAATGGAGAGTGTATCCAGATGAGGGGTTACCGTCTTTTTCGCTCTTTAGAGCTCAGAGGGCATATCTGTGGATCTTGCGGCAAAGCATTTGCGACGAAGTACGAACTGCAGCAGCATGTCGTTCGTATTCACCAAGGTATGCTGCTTGTCTCCAGGGCTGGTTTCCTGATTCAGTATTATCATTATATCGTGTTTACTACCATTGTCATACCAGCTGACTGATGGTCTGCGCGCACTTTATCTCTGCAGCGACTGGGCACTAATGAGTTTTGGTCGAATTAAATGTGTTGGACCCACTTACTAGACACCGTCTACGCTGTGTGTGGTGTCCTGATCTTAAGAGTTAACAAGTGCTCGGAATTGTCATGGGATCTCGCGATCGTTGTATTCTTTGCTCTCCTCCTTTGCCAGTTCATCTGGATTGAAAACTTTCTCAATTCATAAGGAAGGCTGTTGGCGAGTGCCTTCTCATCTTATTGGTGGACTCAGCCAATTAGATGGCCCAAACTACCTCAATGGTTTTTGTATTTCATTTTTCAGACCCGCGAAAGCACAGCTCTGACGAAGCTGTGACGGCTGTGATAAAGCAGGAACTGGAGCGGCATGTGCTGCCTGTCCGCCAAGGTATGCTGCTTGCCCCCCTCACCGGTGCCCCAGGTGGTTTGCTGTTTCAATCTCGTCATAAATTATTTATTTTGCGAAAATTTCCATTTTAAATTTCAATGGTAATTAAATAAATAGAT
>JAYGXS010000409.1:0-27792 GCA_036362985.1 Ligula intestinalis
GACAGTGGGGAGCCAAGGCGTGATGATTTGAACGAAGAACTGCCGTCGTCACCCGTCCTTCAACAGTGCCTCAACGCGGCTGCCGCACCTTCATCTGTCACCCTGGAGTCGAATAAAACCCTCAAAGCAGAAGAGAAGCCAGCGGCCCCTCTGCCGTTTGAGGAGACTCAGCCTGACACTGAGGTAGCCGGTGGTGTCAGCGCGGGCGTTGTGGATTTTGTGGACAAAAAATCCAATGAACACATCCTGAGTAAATCTCCACTTACTGATCAATCTTCGGTGGCAGGTAAACCCGCTGTAGCGCCGCGCCTACAAACACCCAGTCCATCCTCCACAATGTGCAATGAGCCCATTGGGACCCCCATGAGTGGTACCTCTGGAACGCTGCCTTCTGTTACCGGGCAGTTTTTCCCGCCTGGGGAGGATTACGAAAAGCCTGTTCAGTTGACGGGCTGTTCTTCTGAGGAGAGAGTTGGAAATGTTGAGACTGTTGGCGTTAGTTTGCACGGTTCACCGTCTGTCTTGCCTTCAACCGTCCCTCTGTCTGACAGGACTCCAGTGAGTGCCAGTTCAGCGTCACCTGCTCCGAAGTCTGATGTGCCCTTAGTTGTTGTGGCAGGCAGTAACAACAATGCAGATGTGCTCTTGGGTGATACATCAGTGAGCGGATATTCGGTACAAGCACAATCACCAGGCTTGACTTCTTTGTCATCAGAGGCTGCTGTCGTTGGGTTAAAAATTCCCTCACAACCGTCTCCTGCGGAGAGCCCCTCTGGGCTTCCTGCCACCATGGAAGGGTTTACGGGCGTGTCTTCTGAACAAGGCCCTCTTGGCCAGACGAAGGAGGAAACTGCACGTTCTGCTTCCCCACCAGTTGTTTGGGCCTCGGAAGTGTTGGGTGTTTGCGTTCCTGGAGCTGATGGTGACAGCTCTACGGTGAGCTCATGTTTTCATCTTAACCCAGTCGGCCCCAGAAGCCCTGTTGTAGGAACTCCCGAGACGTCCAACGAGGCGCGAGAGTTTGGCGCGGTAGAGGGTGCGCCGACCATGCCTCCTTCAAGTGACACTGGGTTTCTCGCGCCTGCAAGTCTGTCTGTCAGTGGCAACACTGCTCTGCCCGAGAAACCTCAGAAGTTGCCGAAACCAGAGACACCTACTCAGTCGCCTTCATATGATTACCAGATAGAGCGTGTTCAGTCAGAAGGGCTAGCCACTGCTCCGTCCGTGGACGCTGACAACAGTCTTCTTAAAAAGCATATGGATACGCTGCTGGAAGCTCAAACTTGTCTGCCCGACGTTGGTGAACCGTCGGCCGATGACATGAATCCCCATAGTTCAACATCAGACGATGTCTCACATCGGACTCACGAAGTAATAGGCGAGCGCGAGAACAAAATGGTGGACAGAGTTGATGTTGCAGCAACAGTGCTTTCAACAGTCGCCGACGTCGGTGAAGTGACTACGCACCACGGCACCGATCAGTCCTCCGAATACACCCCCATAACTCAGCCCGCCGGAGGCAATACACCATTGATGAGCCATTTGCCTCCATTGACTGTGAACACCGAGGTTTCTGGGAATGACCTGGACACCCCAGGTGCTAAAGATAGCCTTTCTAAAGGGCTTGAAACGTATTCTGAGCAGCGCATGGTCAAACCACCAAGCGCAGATGAAGCGTTGTTTAGGTCGGAGGATTCTAATAATCCTCCTTCGGCCGTCAAACCTCCCGGAAATGATGAAGACCTACAGGAAAACAGAGACCGCACTTCAGAGGCTGGCGACGAAGTTTGCGCAAGTCATAAAGCGCCGTCTCCTCACAGCCCAGCGAAGCCGTTGGGTGCAAGTGAAGTAAAAAGTGAGTTGGATGACTGGGATAGCTCACCAACCTCAGCTACCGGTCCAAGTTCCACACAGGCAAGCGGAAAATCGCTTGATGTCCCTGCCTCAACTAAGAATGACTGTCCGCCTCCTTTGCCCTGCGAAGCCAAAGCTGAGGCAAACCAATTCTTTCCACCTAGCGAACTTTCTCCTGAAACGATGGCAATGCCACCTCCCCAAATCATAGACAGCTTTCACACTCCTCACCGTCCTCGACCCGAACCTTCCGTTAGGGGGGCAGAAGTCTCACCCAGTTTTACAACACCTTCGATAAATTTGTCCCATCCTGAGAATATTCAGCATGACCCCGCGGCTGACGACTTGTCCCATACACCACACAGTCCACCTGAGGAAAAGCCTCTGATGGATCCAGTAATCACAACTGCAAACGTCATGGATCCGGCAGTTTCTAATGTGCACAGCTTTGTTGAGTCCAGTTTTCTCGAGAATCCTCTGCAGACTGTCCAAAGGGCTTCCATTCCACCACCAAAGCAAGAAAGTTCGACAGTAGTTAAACCTGCCTCGCCATCTAGCTCTGCGGTGGAGGCTGCTTCCACCGGCGGCATGTTATTGGAAGAAGATAACTGGGAGAGTTGGGACGAATCTCCCCCCGATGAAGAAGCATTGTCACTGAAGGAAGAGAAACCCGACACTGTTCACGTTAACGAGCAAGAGAGTGTGGGTCACATTGCGCAGCCTGTCGGAAAGTCCGAACCTGAGCATATTCCGGAGGAGCGACCCACAGATGACGCCGTCCCCCGCCCAGTGCCCCCTTCTGAAGCTGAACCAAGTGATGAAGTCGAGAACTCCGGTTGGGTCATTGATTTTTAACACTGGCTTTCGTTTTGCCTTCTACCATGTCTTTCCTTGATGACGTGAGACGTATACTTCTGCGGATTAGTTTTATTAATCGAATTACGCACAGTTGTTGCCCTGTCTTTCTCTTCTCTAGGTTCGTGTTCTTGTTTTTGCCTATTCGCACAGGTCGTGTGTAGATGTATCCGGTGAGACTAATAAAATATGCACATGCATGTATGCCTTCGCCGCTTTTCCCCTCTCAGCTACCGATAGAACACAGGGCTATTGCAGATGGCTGTAAGACACTAGAATGTGAACCCCCTTCCCGTGTCATACCGACAGCCATGCGCTTAGTGCCAAGGGGGATCGGGTTAAGGGTAAAACATGGGAATAGGCCCAGGCGGTTTTTCGCTGCTTTCGGGATGGGTACGCATGCGCGTGTGCTAACCTTAACCTCGCTTGGAACTTACAGAAGAGGGGAGTTTCTTCTCCCGTGCTTCCATTATATTTGAAACCATCGGAATTCCTTTTTCAGCCACTATCACGTGCAGTCCTCTCCAAAGTGCCTTACACGTTAGAGTGAAGGATGACTTTTGATGAAAATCAGGTCATATTTGCATATTTTTTCGGGTATTGAAACTTCCTGAGATATTGAATTAGGGTTACTCCGAGCATACACCTACAACTGCTTAGGACCACTTGGCTTACATTATGGAGGGTTAAGGATATACGGAAATCAGTGGAGATCACCTCTGCTGTTGTGTCCCCAAGGAAAAGTTCGAGGCGGTTCCGAGGCCCAGCCTTTATTCAGCATAAACAAGCGTCCAGTCTGGTCTTGCCCTTGGGCTTCTTCTATCGCCTTTCTTGTGCATGCTTCGATGCTCAGATTTTGGTCGGGAGCACACGTCCGCACTTCCGTGATATTCGTCCAACTTCTGATTGGCTGTCTGAATATGCCCTGGGGGTCGATGGCCCAGTAGTTAATTTTGGTTGGATGGTTTCGCTTTCCGATTAGATATAGTTCATCGCCTGTTTATCGTACGGATTTACTTTGCTCTCACTTGCGGGCTTTCTCTCTAACACCTCCCAATGTTGTGCGTTTGACCTCGTTCTCCTTCCCAGAGTCCTCAACAAGTATTTTTGACGGCCCTATTCGCTCTGAACATGTTGAGTCGCCGATGAGCGAACTTCGAGTTTCTTGCCGGTTGGAATCTGAAACGCGTCATAAAGTAAAGCTTTATGTGCCTCTGAACTCTGTCCGCTTTGATTTCAGCCTCAAAAACTACGCCTAGGGCTTTTCGAATCATACCCTCTGTTCATGCATCTTAACGAAGTTTGTAGTTCTTTACGCACATTACATCTCCTCTAAGTAGCTGCACATCAGTCATATTTTTCGTTGGTTATGAACTATTTTGTTAGATCCGGAGCCACTTCTTGGACACATTTTTTTCTAGTTTACGGGGCATGGGTCCAGTCACTTTCTGTTTTACTTTCTGTGGTCGTGTAAGGCAGCTGTGTAGGGACTGACCTATCAGTAAGCGTCACCATTTCCCTTTTGTGGCTTCTAGTTTAAGCTCGGCCCTAAAAGTGTCATTTGTCGAACCAGTTAAGATATTGCTTAACCATTGGGCGTCTCCGTTACAGAAGTTCCGATCAGATCTGGATTAGTGTGAGCACTTGCATTATTTTATTTTATGGCCAGCGTAATACAGCGTGTATACGTACCTCGAAATAATGGTATGCATGTTGTTAACCCATGTATTTCTCAGTACCTGAAGTGGATTAAAATCCCGACTAATGTCTTTTAGGTCGTCAGTCGCTACTATTCGTCTGTCCCATTACGCGGCTGCCGTCGAAAGTATGCCCGCATGGAAAGGTAGTTTATGACTTACATACTTATTACGTGGGGTTGAAATCTTGATTATTTGGCTCTGACTTTTTAGAAAACACGATGATATTTGTGTGGGGCTTCTACTTGAATCCTATAAAGGTAGGATGTATGACTGCATAATATTATAGCTTTAAAATTCGGAGCGGATGCCATTAAGCTCGATTTTAGTATAAGCTCTGGCACTCCAGAGATGTACTCTACTCTTGCATTGCGCGTTTGACGAAATTATAAACTTAGTTATGAAGACTATAATCAGTCTGACGCGTTCAAAGCTATCAGCGTGCGCTAAAACCCAGGGCTTGGAGATTTGCCAACTGACGGGATAACTCGGACACCGCAGTTAGCCCAGTGTGTGTTTTGTTGTGTAGAATAAGCTGACCGGGGAGCTGAGAGTCAGACTGCAGTAGCTCCTTCTTAATGTGACCTGTATGGTGCTCCCGCGGACGCGGGAGCCTACCTAGCAAGGTGGTGTTGTTATGGCGCGTTTAGAAGTGTTTTCGTGCAAACTGCCTGTGACCTCCTCTATCTCCGGTCTCGACTTTTGTCTTGAACTCGGGTTCAGGTGTGGGAGTGGTCAGAGAGTGGGGTAGATTATCCACAAGTCTACTTTCACTATAATCCCGCAGGAGTCGCCGCGTTGCTTCAGCCTGCTGGAGCTCGCAGTGGGCATAATCGTGGGTGACATTCGAACTTTGAAGGGGAAGAGAGAGTGAGGCTGATGTTAGACAGTCCATCCACACGGCATATCCGAGGATTCCTCTTTAGAATACAATCTGACGCGTTAGTAGTCATGGTTTGGAAGATTGCCAACTTGCAGAACAAATCAACCCTCTTCAGGACAGAGAATCCGGTTGCGATTACTTTATTTCAATATGGTATTTGCGGCCTCATCCAAAGATTAGATTCGAGAAAACAAATGTTATCTTTTTGTCATGAGAGTATACCGGCTCAGACAAGGCACCGTGATATAGCTATTTCGGGCTATTGGCCCTCATCAGCCACGGGTAGCCAACTCTAGTGTAGCAGCTGAAATTGCCGCCGCACCCGAGTTTCGAACTCGCGCCTCGCCGGTCAGGGGCAGACGTCCTAACCATTGAGCCATCGAGGTCGATGTCTAGCCGGTTGTAGATCGGGAGTATATATTATTTGTTTGTGCACCGATCTATTCCTCAGGATGCGCCCATCGTGGGATAATGCTTTTGCGAGTCGGATCAACACACAGTGTTCCGCAAAGCTACTGATAATTGATATGCTACTAGCCAACTGTCAGTAACACATCTTTTTTATGTTTTTGTCATGAGAGTATTCCGGCTCGGTGTACAAACAAATAACAAATGTTATGTTGTTGCCTGAAGTGAGAAACCGCTTGTATGTGACACGCATCTACAGCCTGTTTGCTTTTGCTGACTTCTACGTCCGCCTCCTATCACTGTAACTTAGTCTTTTCACTGGAGTAAGGTGGGTGAGGGGGGCAGAGATGGATGTATTGTAAGTCGTATTGTAGTGATCCTTTATGCCCAACGCCCACCTAACTCTTGACGTTACAGACAAGGTCACTCAGAGCAGGCCCTTGCGCGAATGTACTTTTCGGACTGCCTCCGAACAGACGCAAACTGGCGCATGAGACACTCACCACCCACGCCCGTGTCTACCTTCATGCGGTCCAACCAATCACCATCAAGTCAAAAAGGATTCGGTGGCCGCTCGGGATGACTGACGCTAGACTCCGTGCGGGCGGACGCCACGACGCTGCTCTCTCACACGGCTCTCACGGTCGAAGGAACGCCAGACCGAGTCAACCTTCCTACGAACTATTATCCACCTCATTCTGTAAACAATATATTTTTCCTACTGCTCTGGCTTTCCAAGACTTCTCTCATCTCCTAAGGAACCGGGCCTGGAATATCGCAGCCGTTAAGGTTTAACCTGAGTAGCCCTTACACCATTGCGATGATATCACTATAAACCACTGCCACTGCTGTGTCCGCCTCGTAGGGTAGCAGTGGACGCCTCGTTTGCGACGTCTGAGTTTTTGTGTGTAACTACCAGACCGGTGGATCAGCACCACCCAAATTTAAAAAAATGCTGAGTCTATGCAGGTAGTATTGCCGGTGAAGACAAGGGAGACTGGAATGACCATTTCTGACTAGTAGCCGTCGTCAGCCGGTCATACCCAGACCCAAATGGTGCCCCACGCGGGCCTTGTACTCGCGACCTTTTTGATCAGAGTCAAGCGCCCTAACCATTGAGCTACGAACTCGTTGTCTAGCCGGGTTAGATCAGGAGTTTGTGGGATACGATGCAGTCCGGCCGGATAATAGGCGATCGAACGTGTCCCAACATTTATAAGCTAGTTGAATAGGATAAGGCGTGAAAGGCCAGAGTAATAGGAAGAATGTATTGTGTATCCAATGGAAAGGAGAATAGATGGACAGAGATTTGACTTGGATAGTTCACGACCAGTAGGAGAGCCAGCCGCGGTCCAAGTGCGGTTTTCAGCAGCAGCGAGAACGGGCATTGTCTGGTTGCCTCAAAGGTTATTGGCCGGAAAGACTGCATCGACCAAGGTGTGCATGCGTCCTATTCGCCATCGAGAGAGGCTAGCCATTTCGGGACTTGATTGGCTGTTGCAGACGGCGCCTCAAGCGCAAAAGTACTCGTTAGCGGCAGCGAGCCTTCGGACATGCTCGCCTATGTGGAGTAAGTCACCACAGGCTGTTGACATTCGTTTATGAACGTTCACGCGACCTCTATCAGGACCTATGTGCCTCGTCTGCTGCGTCTCCTGGTAAGGTGGACATGCATTTTTGGCGATTAGTTGTCCGATTTTATTGTATTTGACTTCGTATCAGCCCTAACAGCTGTCATTTGAGAATGCTCTCTTTAGTTACTTCCTCCGAAGGTATTTCAAATGTGACATTCTTTGTGCAGCGCTTAACAGTGGGCGTACTCCGTGCACAATACTAGTTATGACACTGTGCCTTTTTGGAACAGAAAGGATAAGGTACACGATGACTCCCTCGTCGAGTACGAACATGGCCCCTTGAACATGGTGGGCGCAGGGACGTGAACTGCACGTGACTGGATTTATAGTTACGGTAGACGTGCTCATTATCTACCACACTCTCTCTTCTCTCACCCACCTGAAGCTTAGTTGCAAGCCGCAGCCAGAAAGACCGAAGGCGGAATGGGACGTGTGTGGCTGGGCAAACAACGGCACAACAACACCAAAAATTGTGGTATTTTTAATGGGAGTACAGCCTTAATAATGCCTAGCCTTCCTTGATCTGGCCCTTATATTTGTCCAGCATTTCAACTGCGCGACCCCTTCTGGGAGTACGGTGTATTATGTACAGAAGCCTGGCCAATGACCACAGTCCTCGGACTCGTGGCCCGTTCTGGGCTTGCGCTCCCATCTGCTCACTCTTATGATTTAGGTTTGAAGGAGTAAGTGTACTATGTAAGCTTGGTTGGTCGGGGTCGCATGATTCCTGGGGCGGCTTAAGTCCGAGGAGCCGAAGTAGGATACCTGCTTCTGGCGCCACAAATCAGCCTTTGTCAGCCAAAGGACATGATATTTAAAGGAGTTATTTGGCATGCTAGACTTTTGTCACAAGTTTCTTCTGAACTAGGCTGTTCTTACGCTGTTACTCAGCTGTATTCTTTGCAGTCCTACGGATACATTCAGCCTTCTTGGTGAGACGCTGAGTGCTGTTGTGGAAATCAAGGCTTTAATTGCAGGCACTTTCGTGTTGATGCATCAGACTTCCAAATCTTCTAGTTGGCGACAAACACTTTGACAGTGCCTGTTGTCACGTATATCCAGGAGCATTTTGCTGTTTCAAACTTGCCTTTGGTCTTCTTCATTATCTTACAAAAGTCTCCTACGGCACGATTGATCATTAACTCCTCGCCATCTTATTGGCCGTGGATCATGTCCAGCGGTTCCCTAAAGATCGCGAAGTCACTATTTTTACGCAACATATGCCTTTTAATTTCGTCTTTTAATCTACTCAGGTGAGTTAAATTCAAGGGGATTGACGAATTTAGACTATATTTAACAATTCACCACCGAAATTCGTCACATAAACATCGGAAATAATAAGGTGACGCACCTGCTGGCCCGAACTTAATTTTCTGTGTTCCGGCTGTCACGGAGGTCGATCTAACTGACATGGTCACCGGTGAATGGTAAGTTAGTTGTCCTTGTGCTTAGGCAGTTAACATTTTCCAGCTTGTAGACGTTTTGCTGACGACCGGTGTCTGCACAATCCTTTAGGTCACTTCAACTCCTTCATATCAGCTGTAGTGGCCCACTAGTTCTACTTGGAAACCCGTGGTGGACCGCATTGCGCAGACTAACCTTTTCTGCAGCCGCCAAGCCTTGCAGTTGTACGTGCACGCAATCTACAGCGGACGCTCTTCTTTGATCCGCTGTGAATGCCACTATCCGCCCATCAGTGTGCACAACTGCTTGATTGGCTGCAGAAAAAAAGCATATTCCGGGCTTCCTGGAATCATCACGCACACTTCATTTCAGATGCGGCTCGCTGGCATGCGGCTGCTCGTTCTTCTGACAGCCAACTTGCTCCTTCCTAATCTCCATTCTTTCTGTGCAGAATTAACTATTCCTTCTATTTGGCGTCTCACCACTTTCTCTAGCTGCAAGAAACCGAACCGTTGCTAGGGTTCTACCTTAACCCTCTGCGATACATCCATTTATCTCCATCTTGGTAGGTTGAGCAATGTTTCCATCTCCTCATGAATCCTTCTTTCCAGCTATCCGAAACACACAGGGCATAATCACGGAAATTACGTGCAGGCGACCCTGAAAGGAGCTTTCAAAACTTAGACAGGGACGGGTCTTTAGGGTAATGTAACGAGTTAGAGCATACCTTCTTTTAACCCCTTCTCAAGCCCCAATGCATGGTTCAGAGCCAATTATCTCTTCTTGCCTCCATTCAGTGGCTGCATACCTCCCTACGTTTTTAGATTATTGTACTGGTTGAAATGAGCCGGTTGCCTTGTCACATGTCGCCGCTAATATAATCTCCAAGGCTCTCGTCATTTATTGAGTCGCTTTATCAGATCCCAGAGCAACGGTTATGACCTAAACAAGGTGCCTATTACACGACGGTATTCTTCCAGGTTATGTTCACCTTCATGGACTGCTCGTAGTCTCGAACATTAGCCTACCATCCAGCCCCGGATGACATAGTCGATCAATTCCACCGCTAACACAGTACTGCCCTGTAGGGAGCTTGAGTGAGCACAAACTCGTTTTTGTTTAGTGTGGCTGTGTGCGCATTCCCCAGAAATCGCCCTAGGAAGAGTTGTTCTGTGTGGAACTCCGCTATACCCAGACCTACTTCTTTTCTCACGCGGACAAGGATGACGTCATCCGCTTAGACCAAGTTAGGGCAACTACTCCGGTGAAGACGTCGGACCAACCCCGCTCACACTTCCTCCCAATCTTGCCCCAATGATCTCTAATGCAACCCTTCCCGTGTAGTGACTAGCTCTACACGAAGCTCACCTGTGAACGCTTGTCGTTACTAGCTCTAGTCGAAGTGCACTTGTGAGCGCTTGCTACTGCCGGCTGCTGGAACATCCAATTACTGGTCGACTCACAGAGGACCTCACTTGATGACTAGCGAGCAGACATCATTTGAGACGCCTTCGGCCGGATTGCGGTTGCGCAGTCGTATGACAGTACATTTCCTTTTGCCTATTTTCCACTTCCTTCTGTATATCATAAGCTCTTCTTACTGCACTGGCCTTCGCATAACTTCTCCTCTCCCAAGGAACTGGGCTTGAATATCGCAGTTGCTAGAGTTAAACTTACTTAACCCATGCAATACCCGTTCAGCTGCCATTTCCACTTCCCACAGCTGCCGCCGAGCACACACGACTGAGCGTCTTGTTATTCATATTTTCCTTTTGGTGCCATGTCCACGTGGTCTATCGATTTCGATGTGACGAGAAGGATGCTATGATAACTTCTTCACATATATGTTTATTTGGTCTGAAATGCTGGCTTTGATTTTCCTCTGACCCAATTTTGCTTGAGTACTTGAACTTGGCAACACATTTGCTTCGATATCTCTAACACGTCAAGCTCTTTGATAGCGGAAGCCTCTTCTTCTCTTGATTTCCCTTTCTACGGTAAAAGGTCAGATTGAGAGATCTATTGACGTTCAGCGAAGTTTGATCCAGTAGTATCACTCACTAACACGCGTTTACCGCAATCTCGAAATCTGCACTTGACAGACAGGCAATGACATTGTAAGGTGTGATGTTTATCTCCAATGGTTATGTGAATACGTCTGCTTGAGTGAGAGGATTTACGCAAGCAACAAGCAAGTCAGTTATCTTAAGGTTTTGTGAATGTTCGGGCGTGTGGATTTGTAGACTCTGTATCTGTCAGTTATATGCAGGTTATCCTCCGGACGAAATCGAACAGATTTGTCTCAAAACCCACCCCCTCAACCCTTGAATTGGAGGCAGATTGCGCTCATGGAAATCGTATTGGATGGAGAACAGCATGGATCATACCTTTTCACCGACTTTGCCAGAAGAGGACTCCATTCTACAACATTTATTGTCTTCTCACTGTAGAAAGGTGTAATTTTTGACTGTTTTGCGCACTAGTTTGCATACATTGGCATAAAAAATTTGAAAGAGGAACGGAAGACAAATATGTGCGCGCATACGAAGATTGCCATCATGAGCAATAAATTCCTTAGGAAGGTGTCGTTGGATAGGCCGCTCATGTGGATCAGAATAACTGTGGCAGGGAAGTATATCAGCTATCGGTCACCACAGCAGACGCGTCTACGACCACGTTCCCACCCGCCCCCCGGCGGCCAAGGTCTGCTACACCCATCTCCCTACGTTGGATCAACCCCCCCCCTCAGCCCAACCCGTGTTTTGATGACGGATCAGCCCCTCCCGGCCACGCAGCTCCGACTCCTCTTCCTCGCCACCGGAATTGAGGCCAACCCTGGACCACTCTGGTACTGCTCGTTCTGCCAAGTCCGCCTGGGCCGCCGCGACTGGTCGGTACGTAGCGGCTCCTGCAATGGTTGGTGCCATCTCTGCTGCAGTGGCCTTGCCAAAGCTGCCGATTGGTCGCCCGCCTTCGCGTGTCCCAGCTGTCCCGTGCCCCGACCGGTCTCCACGCCTCCAGCCTGCCCTGTCCTGAACCCAAATCCTCTGGTCTCTGACCTTGCCTCACTGCCTGGTCTAAAGATCCTCCAGTTCAACGACAACGGCCTACTTGGCAAGCTTGACCAGCTCCTGGCCTTCATGCG
Source organism: Ligula intestinalis (assembly GCA_036362985.1). NCBI lineage: Eukaryota > Metazoa > Platyhelminthes > Cestoda > Diphyllobothriidea > Diphyllobothriidae > Ligula > Ligula intestinalis. The sequence goes on from JAYGXS010000409.1 coordinate 11,881, forward strand.
TTCGCAGAGCATAGCTGTGGCGGCTATCCAAGCGACAAAGTGGTCTTACTCCACTAAGGTCCCTTCCTGTGCCGATTACACGATCGTCCGTCACGACCATGGCCGCAAAAAAGTGGAAATCTGGCCTTTCTGGTGGACAAATCCATTGCCCATCACCAGCTACCCCTGCTTGTTGCCGATCCCATGAAAGTACTGGCGATTTCCCTTGACATTGGCCCGGTGCCGCTTACTGTCGTGAACGTGTTCATCCCTCCAACTTCCAGTTCTCCTCCTGGTTTCACCGCCTCTATCGCTCCCTACTTACCTTCTGGAAACAGTTTCGTGCTAGGTGACTTCAACGCCCACCACGAACTGTGGTGCTCCAACTTGGCGGCCGATTCCCGGGGAGAAGTCCTGGCCGATGAACTAGAGCAAGCTCCCTTCGCAGTCCTCAACGAGGACAGCCCAACGCGGCTCCCACCCAACGGTGCCCCCAGCTCTCCCGATGTCTCCCTTGCCAGTCTCAGCCTGGAAGCCTTCACCACCTGGAGCACGGAAATCAGCCTAGGGAGCTATCACCTCCTTATAGTGCTCGAATTGGCAACCTCTGCCGACCGTATCAAGGCTCCAAACAGGCACTTCATCAACTTCAAGAGAGCTGACTGGGCAGCGTTCACCACCGAATGCGAAGCTGGAACCGATCAGCTACCGACCCCCCCCCCCATCTGTGTCCACACGGTGGAGCGGGCCGTTCGTCACCTGCTTCTAGCAGCAGCAGGCCACCATATACCGAACGGTAGCATTCCCATACTCGGCCCTAACTACCCACGCGAAGCCTCCCGACTGGAAAAAGAGAGAGACGAGATCCGAGTGCGAGATGCAACTGACCCGCGTGTCGGCGAACTCAACGGCGTGATTACCAAGACTGTCAATGATGACAAACTGGAACGCTGGCGTGAGAGTTGCAGACTGTAATTTCCGTGGCAACTCAGCTGCCACCTGGAAACTTCTACGCAATCTGACCAAGCCCCGGGCTGACACAACTAACCAGTCTATTAGCTTCGGGGATGGCAAGTTCATATCCAACAAGGCTACTATCGCCGCAAAGATGAACAAGCTGTTCTCGCCCCGCTCGGCGCCCAGTCCCAAAAGCGAGCGCTCCATTCTTCGTCTCCTCCATAAGGCCCCGCCTCCGGACATCTCCTTCTCGGCCGATGCTATCCTCACTGCCGTCAGGAAAACGAAAGTCTCGAAAGCCATAGGACCCAATGGCCTTGCACCTCTCCATTTGCGCCATATTGGCCCCAAGGTAACTGCCTACCTGGCAGCAGTTTTCAATCTATCGCTGGCCAGTTCAATCATCCCCGATTTCTGGCGCCAGTCCACCATCATTCCACTGGTCAAAGCTGGCAAGGACCCCAGTCAAGCGAACTCCTATCGCCCAATCGCCCTCCTCAGTCCACTGATGAAAATCTTGGAAAGACTTCTCCTACCAATTCTGACGTCTGCAGTGGATCTATCCAGCCACCAACATGGTTTCAGGTCGGGTCGTGGCAAAACAACGGCTCTCTTCGAGCTCAGCGATGCCATCCTCGAGGGCTTCAATCAACAGAAGCCCGCTTCGCGGACCATGGCTGTCTCAATTGACCTGTCACGAGCCTTTGACTGCGTCCGCCAAGACCAGCTCCTGCAGGACTTGGTCTCCCTGAACGGCCCGACTGGCCTGGTCCGGTGGTTGGAGGCTTACATCTGTGGCCGCCACGATCGTGTCCTTTTCCGCAACACTCTCTCCAAGCCCCGTAAGCAGACCTGCAGTATTCCTCAAGGCTCTGTTCTCAGCCCGACGCTGTTCAACATTTACATGCGGGAACTCCCACTCCCTCCGGCACCCGCCAAAGTGGTATCATACGTGGATGATATCACCTTCTTCTGCCAGCACCATAGCATTGATCGGGCTGCACAGGTCCTCTCGGAATTCAAGGCTTATTTTGTGGACTACCTCACTCAGTGCGGGATGTCGATCTCGGCAGCCAAGTCGTCCGTCACTGTTTTCACGCTGGATCCGAAGGAGTTCAATCGTCACCCAACTATCATCGTCAACGGTGAGGCTTTACCGCTGGTCCGTAAGCCCAAGCTCTTCGGCGTCCGTTTAGATCCGCTCTTCACGTTCGGGAACCATGCGAAGAAGATTGCAAGCAAAGTGAGCCGGCGCACCAAGGTCCTTAAGGCTCTCGCGGGCACATCCTGGGGCTGCTCAAAAAAGTTGCTGGCGACCACATTCAAGGTGATGGCCAAGCCGCATCTCACCTGTGCGGCACCAATCTGGTCTCCCACAATCAGCTCCACCAGCCTCTGCCGCCTTCAGTCAGCACAGAACGATGCCCTCCGCACGATCACGGGCTGCTTTACAATGTCACCCACCTATCACCTTCATGCGGAGGCTTCTGTCTTGCCGGTCGCCTCACACAAAAAACGCCTCGACCAACAGCTCTGGTGGACCTGTTCCCAACCTGGCCATCCGAATTACCATCGTTGCAACGCTCTTGAGTCTAGCCACAACGTTCAGCCGTCTATTCGAGCTCTCTACAAGGCAGCTGTTGTCTCGTCTCTCTCGGATCTATCTGTTGATAGCTGCGCCATCAAGACAGGCTTCCAGCATCTTCACTAGAGAGCTGTTGTAAACGTAAAAATCAGCTTCCAACTTCCGGTCCTTCTAGGTTGCTATCTATCTACGATTGCCACCTCGGAACGTCATCTCCCACGGGTGACTCGCTATACTCTGGCGCAGCTTCGCAGTGGCTACTGCATGCTCCTTCGCCAGTGCCAACACCGGCTGGACTCATCTATACCCGACTGCGGTGTCTCGCCACATGACTGCCGTCATCTCTTCGCCTGCAGTTCCCGGCCAGGCTACCTACTCACCCCCGACGACCTTTGGCTCAAGTCGGCCGAGGTCGCGGCCTTTCTCCGTCTCTCAACTGCACCCAGTTTGGATTCCGGCGGGAACTCCTGATCTAACATGGGCTACCAACCAACTGGTCAGCATTTTCATGAGGGTCTGAACGGGTCAGCTGATACCACTGAGTGACAGCATGCAGCACCTTCGTATTAGATGCAGCCTTTGCATAATTTACGAAGATAACGGCCGAGGATGCAAATAACTGCTCGCCCAGTGACCAAGAAGAACTGGAAATTGGAGATGCCCCATTGTTGCCTGTGATGTATGCCGTGAACGGCCTTAGGACTACGTGAACTATTTTTTTCAAATATTACCTGCGCTAAAGGACCAACTAATTATTTGGTGAGCAATTGTTTCTATTTTTAAATTACTTCACGATTAATTTAAAAAAGATATATCCTTCAGGAAACATGTCAGCTGTCTAAACTGTCCTGCGCTCTTGGCGTGCACGTACTTCGAGAGTTCAACGCAAGTGATTAAAAAGATTATGAAAAAGATAGCAAATATGCCGTTGGCTATTGTGACCGAAATTATCTCTTTGAATTTAGATGTTTTCGTTTAAATTTTGAATTGCTGCTCATGCTCTCTGGCAGAGGCCGTTTCACATCCTTCTGAAAAAAGCACGCCAGTTCGGGAAATGTTTTCTCACAGTAAAGCATTTTGTAGCAAGTTCATTCAACCGTACTTTTGAGAAATCCTCAATGATACTGCTTAAAAAACTAAAGCCTAATAATTGTTCAGTCTATTTACTTTCAGCGCTCTGCACTTGCCTGTGATATACCATCTGCTAGAAGGTACCAACGATTCAACGTCTCCCTGGCTACTAAAATGCATTAGTACAACACTATATCTTCTAGGGGTTTATGCAGAACCAGTATGCAACGAGAGCGCCACTTTTTGCTAGAAATCGCGGTAAACAAAGCTGTGTTTCCTTGTTCTAGGAAAGCAAGCGTTGACTATCTCGATTCGGATTGATTCGCTGATTCAACACCAGGCGACATGAATTCATTTCGATTACGACGTCTGTTTTATTATGTGTCGGGTTGCCCTCCAAGGCGGAACTTTAATTCAGTCAATATCTTCTTCACAGAGTTATTCAGCCCCTCACACTATCATATGCTCGCAGTGACCGAAGGTTTGAAAGCTTTTCAGAGCATCACTGGCCAGACCTGGACATCCTCAATCATCCTTTCTACCCTACTAGTACGTACTGCTGTGGCATTTCCACTCTACACTTACACCGAAAAAAACCAAGCGCTAGTTTCGAGATCATTCTTATCAACCCTTGCAACCCGAGTCAAACAACCAAGTAACATTTCGCCCTCGGTCCTGCGTCAATCGGTAGGCCCTTTTCTACCCTTTCACGTGCATAGTTCCGTGCAGATTTCATGAAACGGTGCCAAGCAGAGGGCTGTCACCCCCTTAAGTCGGCTGCTTTTGGCCTCATTCAATTGCCACTCTGGATAACTCTGACTTGTGGACTACGAAATGCCTGTGGTCTTTGGGTGTCTCCATTTAGCTGTAAGTTTACTCGTTCTGTATTCCGGGGTTTCATAAATGTCTCATTCACCGTTTATCGAGGTCATTTGCACGTTCCGCAAATGTGTCCGTGTCGGTCACTTTTTATCCTTTGAATTTTTAAAAGCTTACGCGGTTCAGAAACCGTTGCATCAGGTATAAAGACAGGTAAACTTTACTAACAATCTGTCCTCCTGTATACTTTCTGTCATCCAAATTGATAGCTTACTTATTTGGTTGTATTTGGTTAAGATGGCAAAAACTGCAGCAAGTAATAGTCTAATCCGGCTTTTACCTCCTTGATGGATATTTAGTCTTCAAACCCAGTGTTTTGTATGTCAGATTATTTTCTATAGCGCATCATCTCTTTTCTTGGCCATGCCCCCTATCATGCACCAAATACTTTCCAAAAAGCTGCTATTTTAATCTTCCTGTCTTTGTTGTCCAATTTTTGATACTGTTTTCTGGACCAACTTACCGGTTGACTGCCGGTTTCGACGAGGTATATCGTGTGCCCCACAACAAGGTGGCGTGGGGCGATGACTTGCGCGTGACGTAGTCGGCTTGCGTTCCAGCAACTGTACTCTCCTCCTCCCACCTGGTTCCCTGGATCAAAAGGCCCGGACACGGAAGAGAGCGACGGTGGTTGGCGTTGCGTAGTCTGCGTCCGAAGAGTGCCAATACCTCTCCACCTCCATGCTATGAATGCGCATCCCCAATAACGCCTGCCTGGACCTGAGTTGGCTCCCATGTTGGTCCAATGCAGCTACCACATGACCCGTTTTCGGGGCAAGAATCTTCACACGCACAGCGAGCTAATTGACTTGACACCTCTCGCCTCATCTGCCACGTTGTCCCATCACATAACCGTCGTTTGGACTGGACTGCTTGATACAGATGCACCTTGTTTGTTGTTAACTTATGTTGACCCTCTAGGTGGTCAACAGCAGAAATAATCTGATCTAAATCCTCAGTCCGATTGATGGTCGTCTGACGGGGAAGCAAAGGTGAACTCCCCGTTTTACGGTACTGTTGACCCACCAGTTTGACCTTAGTTGTCCACAGTGTTTCCAGTATGTTGTAGTCCTATGAGATGGGAGTCGAGTTTAGTCGACAGCTTAGCACATTTTCCTCACTATAAACAATCTGACTCACTTTAAACTACTAGCGTACGCTATAAGCCATAGCTTGGAAGGCTGCCAACTGCCGGGATAAATCAAATCTCACAGTCAACCCAGTGTGTGCTTGTGTGGATGGGTCGACTGGTGGACTGAGGGTCCGGCTGCAGTGGCTTCTTAATGTGATCTCAGTGGCAATATTATTCCTGCAGATCCGGACCGATCTAGCGGCACGCTTAGGTGTGGGTCCCCGCCACGCTAGCGACCTGTCCTTATTCCTGCCTCCGGCCTTCTTGAATAGTTTGTGACACCGGCGAGAGTGCGGTGCCTGTAGCGCATGTTTCCTCAATTTAATTTAGTCACCGTGCCTGCGCCCCCCCCCCATGCAGTGGGGCAAATGTTGGACCCCGTCGAAATCGACCGCTGGATTCTCGCAGCCAGATGCTGTCTCGCATTCCCCTGTCTCCGCAGTCTGTCCCCCTTATCGTTCACTTGTTCATTCTGTGACATTTATTTTTCGGAAAACCTTTCTCTAAATGGTGCTGTTTTGTTTATTTTTAATGTCTGCCATTGGTCACCTCCAAATTACCTTTTTTGCTTCGGTCTATACCCTTTCCGCCTAGATTGGCCATCCATAATCCCCGAATTCCTGGCTAACGGCCTCGCCTCGCCAACCCAATCGCTAGCTCTGGTAGTCCTACTCACATTCGTTAATCTGGCGAATGCAGAGTTGGCACACCTGCGTCGCCTCTACATGCTTTCAGCCACGGAGTTTGCAACTAAGAATTCGCAGTGTTTGCTGTCCCAAAGTGATACATCCACAGGCCCCACGCCCATTGTCCTGCTTCCGGTCAAGCAGTCGTGGCAGCTGCATTTTGTGCACGGTCTTGGATTATTTGGCGCTGTTCTCGTTTCGGCCGTCTCCTTAATGACTCCATCGGTTCGTTTTCTCTTTCACATGCAATTGTCTTTGAACTCGTTTAAGTTATCTTGAGGAACTCAAGTGAGGTGCATTCTGGGCTCCGAAACAGGTTTTCACACAGTGGTTTCAGTTCAGTATATTTTAGAGGAATGAAGCTGTGGATCTTTGAACTCCCTATTTGTTTACATTGATGTTGTGATATCAAAATAAAAAGTACTTAAGCCTATTGGCGATGCCCAGTGACACGAGTCAATGAGGTTTGGAAAAGGAAAAAAGAACAGATAGTGAAAAAAATTCCTTTGGATTTTTTAAGAGAAAAAACTGTCGCTTATGAAAAGGCACAATGGTAGGTCGAATCGAGGAGAGGATCGTAGAGGTCACTGAAATCATCACTGAAGTGTGGAAGATACGTCCAGATACTCCGTTGCTGATTGCAGCGTCCACTGACGAGGAGGCGAAAACAGAGGTACCCGCTACGATCGTCGACAGGTTATTGCGGGTCGACACAAAGGAGAACGTTTAGGTGTTGCGTAGACTGTTGTCGAAAAGTGCGGAAGATGTGATTGCTGACGGGCTCGTCACAGTTTGCATAACGCCAAACAGAGAGACAGCGAAGACCTTCGCCTAAGTATGGTGAGAAATTGTAGGCGATAGATTGCGTATACTAACACATTATACAACAAATGTTACTGGAATATAGTAAGTAGCATACTAATTATAACTGTACAGGCGTCAGGGTGACATTTGTCGGGTAGCATTATAAAGCACACAACTATGTTGGTCCAGTTTCCATTTAAAACCTCTTGGGCTGCCGACATAGCGACACCTAGAGAGGTGACTGGTACGAGTTTCGAGCATCGCAAGTTAGGACCTCCGCAGTTAGGATTTAAACTATAATTCTCATTTTCTGAAGTCCTTAGTTCGATTATGTTAAGGTTCATGTTTCCCAGCGCTCTTAACAAAACAATTCACGCGACCTCTTGGTGAAGTTCAACCGTTCAGTCTTTGGGTTTGGCACTCCCTTTAAACACAAGTTCGTACTTTGCCTTTGGGATGCCAAAAATGCTACCTTTGACAATTAGTTATCGATGCACCACACAACTGATGTTTTCACAACGCCATATGCACCTGAAGCCGGGGCTGCCCCAACCGCCCTCCGACTGTCACCGTTAATTACATGTGACATCCGCAAAGCCCACGCAGTTTGCCGAAGACAACTAATTTAGTATGTGAAACCTAGGAATCAATTAGTGATAAAAGGGTGCTGGCATGGAGGAAAGTTGCATCACACATCAACCAGCCCGGAGGCAGGCAGGCCACCACATGGCTAACAAAATTAGCGGCTCTCGCATTCCTTACAGAGGGTCGTGGTTGGCACAGTGTCCGTATGATCGCCCGCATTAGATTCTTTAATTTCCACACCTTTATCGGCGGTGTTGGATATCCGCGTAGTAATGCCTTAGTAATTTGGCTCACTGATACTGTCACTGAAATTAGTCCTTGCCAACGCGCTTTGTGCTTGACTAATTACTCATCAATGAACCTGTTGATCGATTGTGAGATGAAGAATCATGATTAAATTAGACCACGGTTCGTGTGATCAGCAGCTCTCATGAGAGTTTTTCCCCCAGCAAACAAGAAGGTATGATAGGGGTCGCTTAAATAAGATTTAGATTATGGGTTGCGTCATTCTCCCTCGCTGCTGCCGAGTTTTCGGCCATCTGTATCGGTCATAATTTTTCAGCTCATCTGATATGATTTATTTTAAAGAAAATGCGGGAAATCCAGTAAACGAATTTATGGCCCCTGTTGTGGCAGAGGTTATTTAAATTCGTTGATGAACGTTCACCGACCGCTAACGAACCTCACTTGTCCCAGTCTGCCCTCCCTTGGGCTTCATTTCTCAAGCCATAACGATAGTCATAGCCATCAGTAGTATAGGCAGATAGTATTGCCGGAAAAGGTGGGGGACTGAAATGGCCATTGCTGGCTTATTAACCGTCGTCAGCCAGTTATACCCAGAAGTAAGTGGTGCATCACCCGAGCATCGAACTCGCGACCTTTTGAGCGAAGTCTAGCGCCCTAACTATTAACCACGAGCTCGGCTCGACCGACTGACGGCGGCTAATAAGCAAAAAATGGCCACTTCAGTATCCCTTGTCATTGCCTGTGTAGTGGTCACTTCTGCCCGACGCCCACTTAATTTGACGCCACAGACGAGGTCACTCAGAGCATAGGACCTCGCGCGAATGTACTTTTCGGTCTGCCTCCGACCAGACGCAAACTGGTGCACGAGACACTGACCACCCACACCAGTGTCTACCTCCGTGCGGTCCAACCAATCACCATCAAGGCCGCCAGAAAAAAAGAGGATTCGGCCGCCGCCTCCGATTGCTGACGCCAGAACTCACTTGGCATTCCACCCCTTTGCGGGGCGGACGCGTTGACGCTGCCGCGCTCTCACGGCCCTCATGACGAACGCAACACCAGACCGAATCAACCTTTGTCCTAAAAATTCTTCTATCCTTCTGCAGAATAAACCTTTCCTAACAATCTGCTCTTCCCAAGACTTCTCTAAACTCTTAAAGAACTGGGCCTGGAAGATCGCAGCCGTTAGGGTTGAACCTTAGTAGCTTTAACACATTGCGATACCAGCAAAACTATGTGCCAATGCTACAAGCTGTTACGGCTGCCGTCAGTGCCCGAAAAATAAAGCCCAAGGCAAAGGCATAGCGGGGCAAGTGAGTTCCGTTAGCGTTTGGTGAACGTTAACCAAAGAGTGTCAATAACTCCTGACCTAGACTGGCAAGACAACGAACTCGTGGCTCGATTGTTAGAGTGTTAGACTCTGATCAAAAGGTTGCAAGTTCGAGACTCGCATCGTGCAGCACTTAGATCTGGGTATCAATGGCTGTTGACGGCTAATAAGCCAGAAGTGGCTGTGTAGTATTCGTTGCCCGCACGATGCTTGCCCTTCCTGTCGTGACCTCAATCTGTCTATACATCAAGGTCGTTGCGGTCACCAGAATTACTGGCGCATGGGACATGGACCATCCACACGTTGTCCACCCACACACTGTCTACCCGCCCGGTGTCCAACTAATCACAGGCCGACCTAGCTAATGAACGCGCTCTCTCTGCCTACTGGCCTGACTGTTCTCAAACAGTCCCTTAGGACCCGGTCAATCTCCTGAGCGGATGTGTTCTCCCAAGTCAGACTTCCTCCATCTATTTTCCTTTCCCTTGTGTACACAATATACCCTTCCCTCTACTCTAAACTTAACGGACTTCTCCTCCACTAAGTAAGCATGGTCTGAAGATCACAGTTGCCGAGTTTAACTCACTCAACCCCCTACGATAGCTATTCAAGTTTCCCTTGTTTTGCCGGCAATGCTATCTGTCTGTGCTACTAAAGGTTGTTTAGTTTCCTTTTCTTGGCGTCTGATGACTGCCTCCAAACCCAAGTGGGTGGATAAGGTGACCAACAGCCTCCAATGCCTTTTCGGCATCCGGTTGCAATCGCTAACATTTATGCACACTGCAAGGCGTAATACCGCTGGGCATGTAGTCGTTAGATCGGTGTATCGGTCTAAAGTCCATGCGACCTAACAACCTCGTTTGCCAGTTCCTTGCAGCACATTTCAAATTGCTGAAAGTGCGATTCTGCACAAATTCGAGTATGACTGCCCGGCGACTGAAATCTTTTTGTAACTTTGTGATCTCGTTGCATTCGGCATTTTATAAGCATAAAATAAGCCCCCTACGGACGCAATCCAACAGATAAAAATGCATATTTCTTGTGAAACGGAGCATAATTCGAATTTCAGTGAACTATTTTATAACACGAATTGTATTCATGCGTCTAAAGACCATAAAATTGAGTTACAAGGAAATAATTCGCTTCCAAAAGAATGCTATTTAAGTTAAACAAAAACGCCCGCTCATAAACAAGAATAAGTCTCCATCCCATCTGTTGAGTGTTCTCATCTCAGATTCAATTCGTTCTTTGGGTTTCAAGGAGACGGGATTCATTGGTTGGTTGACCTAGTTAAAGGTCTTGCTTACATAGCCGAAGTTTTGCGCAATAGACTTGAAGGTGCATACGACAAGATTCAAATTCCATTCAAAATCGAAACCTACTCAGGCTGTTAGAATTTAGCCAAAAGACGTGCTTAACCTTTGTTTGGGAAACCTATGAGGAAATAAAAAACTCCAATGGGTACCATGACACCAATTTATGGGCAAAAATGGTCCTACGGGAGCTAGTTGACGCTGCTTTCACCCAAAATGAGTCTCTCATTTGGTGTCAGTAGTTTGACAATATGTTTGTTAGTATCAAGAAAAATAAGACGTGAAAATTTCCATAGCTTACGCAGTGGAAGTTTCCTTCCACGAGGGAATAAGAATAAGAGTAACAGCTGGTGGCATTCGAAATTTTCAGGCGAAGGGCTCTTTTCACTGAGACCACGAGATAGATTAACAAAATGCATGAAAATCTAGACTTTTAAATGGATGAGAACGTTCGCGTTCCAGGTATTTGCATGCTTGAGGAAGAACCGACCAAACTTCTCAGAGAATATCGGCAGAAGAAAGTGATCACGACGAATGAGTGGCGCTAAATGAAACTAACAGATACCGCTCTGGCCCGATTCTACGGACTGCCAAAAATTCACAAATCGAATGTCCAAATTCGGCCAATTGTTGTCCTTAAAGGCATCCCTACTTATAATTTGGCAAAGTGGATGTATAGAAAATTGAAATTCCTCCAAGGCGACTCGACTACGTCAGTTCAATCAGCCTCTCAATTCCTTGAAGACCTCCGAGGTCGAACGATCCAGGGCGCGGTGGGCTGAGGTCTGACGCACCGACTGTCTTGTAAAATGCCGCAAGTCCCCATGAAGACACTGTGACTTGGCGAGCGTGAACCGCCATTAAATAGGTTTGCTTGCCACCACCACCACCACTGCCTTGTGGTTAGATTCTTGAGCCAAAGTGCTAGAGGAGACAACCTCGAACAAATAATCCAAGAAACCGTTGGGGACCCGCCTGTATTCAAAATTCCCAAGAAACCTCATTTTATGTCCACTTACTCTACTTCGACCAATGCTACGGCATCCGCGAGAACCGACGCGTTCCGCAACACTTGTCCGGCGGTGCGGACTGCTCAACAAAAAACGGACTCTTGGTATCGGATGCTGGAATGTGCGAACACTTCTGGAACCTGGTACTCACACTGTGACACACGTGGATGTTTGTTGCCTGTCCGAAGTCCGACTCCCCGATTCAGGCGCCCAAGAAATCAAAATGCCGGGGGTCGATTCCCATCTCACCTTGTATCACGGTGGTCCGAGCGACTCATCTGGTAGACATGGTGTAGCTATTGCCCTCTCGGAAGAAGCTAACCGTGCACTACCGGCGTGAGAACCAGTCAACGACCGAATGGCCTATGTTCGACTAAAAGGCAATTTTACGAACATCTTGGTCGTATCTGTGTATGCACCTACATCGGCGGCTGAACAACAGGACAAAGACAACTTCTACCCGCAGCTGCAGGAGCTAGTCGAAAGACTCCCTCAACGTGATCTGCTAATTGTTGCCGGGGACTGAAATGGCCGGACTGGGCCCTCTGACCCGACAAACACCCACTTTTTTAGTCGTTTTGGGCTTGGCTCTCGAACGGACAATGGTGGCAGGATGCTGCAGTTTGCTGAACACAACCGACTGTTTGTTACCAACACATGCCTTCAGCATCGTCACAAATAGCTACTGACCTGGTTTTCGAAGGACGGCCGTACCGCCAGTCAGGTCGATTACATTCCAGTTGGTTCACGGTTTCGCAGATGGGTCCACGATAGCAGGTCGATGCGGGGCGCCGAAACTGGTAACGTCCACGGGTCTGACCATGCTTTCGTTCGCACGCGCCTGAAGGTTGACCTCTCATCTGCGCCCAAAATGCCACGTGCGAGACGCCTTGATGTCGCAACGCTCCGGCAAACCGACACTACCGAGGCTCTAAGCACAGAAATCCAGTCCCGTCTTATGACCCAGGCTGACAACGAGAGCAGTAGCAAGTGGCCATCACTGAGGACATCTGTCTATGAAGCAGCTGAGAAAATTCTCGGATTCACTCAGCGGCACCACAGTGACTGGATCAGCGGAAGAACCCTGCAGCTGTCGGCCGAGACGACTTGAGCCAGGTCCCGGAACGATGCCTCCTTCCGCGAACTTCGAAAGCTGACAGCAAAGTCGGCTAGAGTATTGTTCCCAAACGGCGACTTCGATGGAGCAGGCTTCTAATGTTGATGACACTCGAAAATTGTACCAAATCATCCGCCAAGTTAGTGGTAAGCCCCCGACACTCTGTGATTCTGTTCGCGATGTGAATGGAGGTCTTATTGCTGACAAATCGGCCAAGGTCGATCGCTGGTACAAATATTTCAAGCACATCCTCAACATTCATGAACAACCCATCACACTCTCCCTCTCCGCCACAGCGTAGTTTCAACCCTCTCCTGCCTACGTAGTGTCGTGTGACGTCCATTCCGAAGACGACATATCCGATGCAATGCAGAGGCTACGCAACAACAAGGCGTGCAGAGAGGACGGTATTCCTGCAGAAATCTACAAGTCCTGTGTCGACACCCTGGCTCCTCGGCTCCATGAGGTGATTGTACAGGCGTGGCGAGAAGAGGCCGTTCCCGATGACTGTTGCTCAGGTATCCTTGTACCTGTCCATAAGAAGGGAGATAATACAAGATGCAAGAACTACCGTGGCATAAGTCTTATCGATTATGCTGCAAATATCTTCGCTGTTGTTCTTCTCAGGCGCTTTCAGTCTGTACGTACCTCCAGGACACGACCCAACCAAGCCGAATTCCGAGCTGGGCGTGGATGTGCGGATCAAATATTCACACTGAGACGCACTCTAGAATTCCGTCAAAGCTTCCAGCAACCGACGGCTCTTTGCTTTGTCAACTTCGCCGCTGCATTCGATTCCATCCATCGTGAGTCCCTGTGGCAAATAATGGAACTGGATGGAGTACCGACCAAACTCATTGCCACGATTAAGGCCTACTATCGGTCTACCACTACACGAGTCCTGGTCCACAACAATCTCTCTCAATCGTTCGATATTCAGTCTGGTGTCCGACAGGGCTGCGTCCTTTCGCCCATTCTGTTTTATTACGTCATTGACTGGATTCTCGGCAAAGCCATACATGCAGAGGACGGTGTTGAGCTTGCACCCGGATGCCGGCTAACTGATCTTGACTACGCCGATGATATTGCGCTGTTAGCTTCAAGCTTTAGTGGTCTACAGTCGGAAGTGTCGCGGTTAAATGAGATCTTTATGTCGGTTGGCATGTCCATAAAGTCCGGTAAGATGAAGTTGTTCTCGAGCTGCATCCCTGAACAGGAAAAGGCACCCCTAGAGATTAATGGCCATCAACTTGAAGAAGTAAACAGCTTTAAATATCTCGTGGCAAGGCTGATACTGAATGGGCAGAGTAAGGACGACATTGTCTCCCGTAGCGATGCTGCTCGCTGGGTTTTCTCGATCCTTCGAAGGTGCCTATGGATCCGACGTAACATCTCCATCGCCACGAATATTCGTGTATACCGTGCATCCATCCGGTCAGTTCTCCTCTATGGATGTTAGTGCTTGGCTGTGCACGCTGAAGATGAGCGAAGACTGGAGGTCTTTGACCACCGATGCCTGAGGACGATCCTGCGAGTTAAGTATAGCGACTTCATCTCAAATGAGACAGTCTGCATCCACTGTGATCGTATCACGAGGATATCTCAGGCCATTCAAGAAAGGCGTCCACCGTCCGCCCAACAAGCTTTGTTATGCTGCCCTCGACCCACCGCCGCAGCCCACCTGGAAACGTCAAAGAGAATGGCAATTGAAGACTTGGCTCGACACCGTCCCTCAAGACATGGAAGCAGTCCTTGGACCTTCTAGCTTCGGTCTCCGTCACTGGAGAAGAGACTGGGGAAACCTTTCCAGATCCGCTGCCGCCAATCGCCCCGCATGGAGAGGTACCGTTCGGGACATCATTGAGGCTGGCTTGATCAGGCATGATCAAAGCCGTAACAAGTACAAGTGCAAGATTCAATCGGACGAACTCATGTGACTTCTTTATTCACATCCATACCCTCAAATCTGGCGCACGTAGTCCTGCGCAAGAGACTCGAAGAGGCATACGATGAGGTTCAGTGCCCACTCAAAATTGAACACCTTATGAGTTTATTCGAATTCTGCCAAAAAACGTACTTTACCTTTGCGAAAGAAACGTACGAACAGATCAAAAGAACGCCGATGGGCTCCCCGATCTTCGGCTTAGTGACAGAACTGGTTATACAGAAGCTAGAACACATTGCCTTCGCCCAAAATGAGCCTGCATTCTGGTGCCACTACGTCAACGACACGTTTGTTATCCTCAAGAGAAGCATGCTGCAAAACTTCCATGACTTGCTCAATGGAATATTTCCTGACATATAATTCGAGCGGAAAGAAGAACAAGAGCAGCAGCTGCCCTTCCTGGATGTCCTCATCAAGAGAACACCCAACGGTGAAATTGAGCTGACGGTCTACAGGAAGGCAACTAACACGACACAACTTCTCAGCTTTAACAGCAACCATCCGGCTGCCCACAAACGAAGCTGTGTAAAAACGCTCTTTAAACGAATTGAAACCCACTGCAGTAGGCCAGAAGACAAGGCACACGAAGCCCGATACCTTAGCGACCAGTTCATGCGAAATGGTTATCCGAAAGCATTTATAAGCCGCTGCCTACGCGTTCGGCCCCGGAGGGCCCAAACTGAAAAACCTCCGTGAATATGGCACGCTCTCCCGTACATCAATAATGTCTCAAAAGCGACCGAGCGCATCGCTGCGGAACTGGGTGTCGGAATTGCACACCGTCCGAAGGCTACCATGTGCAGCCAGGTTATGAAAAAAGGTCCGCTGAACCCTACAGAACAATTTAGGATAGTGTATCGCATCCCATGCTCACGCTGCCCTTGTAACTACACAGGGCAAACTGGACGCATGCTGATATCACGCATAAATGAGCGTGAACGGGCTGTGAGGCTGGGTGACGAACTGTCGCACGTGGCGGCCCACACCCATGAGGCGGGCTACGACTTTCACGTTGCAGCGACAAGGATAATTGTTCACGCCGAGGGCAAGACCGAACGCGAGCTAATTGAAGCCTGGGCTTCGGATGACAACTCAGTGAACAGATGTATTGAGTTGGCGCCCGCATATGTCGCTCTCCGCAGGACCACTCGCGCGGCGGACACTGTTGATTAATGACTCCCCTCCCCCCTCTCAAACTTCCCCCCTCCTCTCTCTGCCCGTATGATGTTTGACTGGCTCCTACTCCCCCCACAACTGTCGCTTGTTCTCTTGG
>JAYGXS010000410.1:0-16983 GCA_036362985.1 Ligula intestinalis
GATAATTTAGGGACATAATACATCAAGCGTTATGTACATGATCAAAATTTAATGGCATACGGAAAATTGCAGTCCAGACAAGTCAGCCTTTATCCTGAGGTTAATTTTCGACCACGAAAGCACATATCAATTTAGACATATCAGTAGATGAAGTAAACAGACAGGGTAGTGTGTAAATTGAATTTTTGGTTCATTGAGAATTAGATTAGTAATAATAATGTTTATTTGTAAATCACATCTTCGGCGCCGTCAAAAACCCCGGAAGGCAAGAAAAATCCTAACCGAAGCCCCTTCTTTTGCAGTAACTATTGGCTTTGATTTGGTCTTTTGTTTGGTCAAAAGTGTGCGAAATTAGGAGTTTGTTTAAAGTGACGAACAACGAAGATGGGGGAGAGAACCACAACAATGTTGGAGGGCAGCTCGGATCCCAACTGAGTGGAAGTGCAATAAAGGCCACATTCGGAAGTAGCCAATACAGCCTGACTCTCATTTCGCTAGCTAGTCATCCATTCCACACATACACTGGCCTGACCACGCGTTAGCACGTCAGTTGGCAGTCATTTAAGCCACGGCATTCAGTGCACTCCCATAGCTTCAAGAGTGTCAGATTGCTTAGTTTGCAAAAAAACCTGAACTGTTGACTGCATGCTCTACCCCACTTCCGGCACTACGCCAAACGTTAGTGTACAAAATGCACGAGCTAAGAACCTGGAGGGATATATATTTCTAGGAGAATAACTTAAACGCCATCATTTGGCGGTTTACTATGTTTAACAAGTAAAAAGTACAGGATGCCCCAGAAGTAACTGACCCTTTTGATTTGCCAATAAAACGAAAACTATTAACGCTAGGATATTGAAACTTATTTCATTCGAAAGAAAAACCTTTCTATGCTTTATAAGAACTAGGTTTTCAATATAATGTCTTTTAAATGATGGCCATGGTTGTTTTGACAAATAAGGGTTCTTTTTTTGTCGTTTACATAACGCTCCTTAGTGTATCAGGCGATAGATGTCTTATTTCAGAACAAATGTTGTTTTTAAGTTTTTGCACATTTGTTGGATTTGTTACATAAACCCTTGACTTCAGGTAGACCCATAAGAAGAAATCACATGATGTGAAATCTGGAGATCGAGGGGGCCAAGGAATGTTACCAAATCGTGAAATCAAATGATTTGGAAAGCACTCATTTAACAATGTCATCGTGTCTCTTGCTGTATGGGCCGCGGCTCTATCCTGCTGAAACCAAGTATTGCGTAGGCCATGTCTCTCATTTCAGGAATTAGAAATTCGCATATCATAGTTCGGTATCTTTCACCATTAACTGTTACTGTTGCGCCATCATTATTTTCAAAAAATGTACGGGACAATCACATTGGAAGCAGTTATTCCGCACCACACTGTCACATGAAGAGAATGCAGCGGCCTTTCTTGAATTTCTCTTGGATTCTCATCGCACCAAATCCTAGAATTATGTCTTTTTACATGGCCAGACAAGTGGAAGTGAGCTTCGTCAGAGAAGATAATGGTTTCGATGCAAGAGGCATCCTAACACAAACGAATAAAAGATTTGCAATAATTAACACGACTGTGATAATCATTAGGCAATCACTGTTGGGTTAAGTTAATTTTGTAAGGATATAACTTCAAGTCTTTTTTTAACAACGCGGTGTACTGTCGATCGGGAATGGATAATCGAGTTGAACGTTTTCTGATGCAGGCTTTCGGATTATCTGTAGCACTTGCAGAAACTCGCTCGATTACAGCTTCAGTAAGAGTTCATTTTAATCTTCCAGATTGTTGCTTATCATTAACATTTCCAGTGTCCGTAAATTTTCGATACAGCGATTTAATCGTGTTCTTGGAAGGACTGATTGTTGTTCTGAAATAATTTCTCTAATCACGATGCAATTCCATTACCATGGGTCTAAATTTCGTTCATTACTCGTTTTCAGATACAATTTCTTAACAATTTTTTTCAAGGGGTAAAATATCGTTCTTTTCTGCCGCTGTGAATTTAAATTTGTCCAGCCTTCTCTTCAGGCGAACCTGCTTTACCGAGGAGGTCTGTTCACAGATCTGAATTCACTTATTTTGCATCATTTTATGCAAACGATACACTTGATTATTTCGGTGAAAGAAGAATAGGATAGGCGTTGAAAGCCAGAACGGCGTCCGCCATGGGCAAACTTCTAATAACACAAAACTGTACTCCTGCAACAGCCCTAAACAGTCCTCAGATAATGATGCAGCAAGACTGCCTGGCTGAAATAAGTTGTCAATACATTAATAGTGATAAAAGGGAGGATAAGTTACTGAACTGACTAGAGGGGGCGTTAGGTTGACATGGTATCGACAGTTTTAAAGATAACGGCATCCGTCTTCCGCGAAACTGCGCTGAACATTGCCTCTTGCTGACTAGAACCTTCTTCCAACTATCGATACGATAGAAGGCTACGTGAGTGCACCCCAGATAGCAGTCACTGGACGATGTCCAACTAGGCATCTAGTTAGGACGGTGTGCCCACTGATCTTTACAAAATTTGCCCTAACTCAATTAATTGATAAGTCATAAGGTCGACTGTTAATTTAGATGCAGCCTTAAATTCCATCACACCTGACAGATGCTAATAACGGTGTGCATTCTGGTACAGATTAGCAACAACGCGTTAGCTAAGTAGAATGCAAAACTGCTTCAGGCACGTTTGCTATCTTTCAAGGTTTAAATTTAAAGGAAAAAATGAATGGAGTTGTCAGGTTTTTCGGGGTTTTAACGACAGAAAGAAGACTGCACAAATTCTCTGATCGGTCTTGTAAATGAACTTTCGGTTTAATATTCAGAAGCATCAATACAGTCACATTAACGTGGTGATCTGCATTTCTGTTGTAGTCTGATGGTTCCATCACCGTCCTCACTTCATCTGAAAATGGCGCAAAATTCAAATAATTAGGAGTAAAATGTGTTAGCCAATTTCAGCCTATGGTCCGTTTGGTTAAAACGTTGGTGATATAAAAGAAGACGTTAGAATCGAACAATGGCTGGATTTATTCAACTCTACTTCATGTGGGTCACGGACTTGAATAGGTAGTTCTGAATGTCTTAGTAAGCATGTTATCTTTTTAAGTGTTGGACCTACCACAAATAAATCAGTGTCCCAACGTTAGCTTGCCATACCACTTTTTCTCCCTTCTAAGACACTTAGTAATTAAACAAAATTATTATTTGAAATGCATGCGCACCCAAATAGTCTTGTCAAACTGGAAAATCGTGCCCCCATTAGTGGTGAATACCGCTTCGTTATGTGATGAATGAATCGAATGAAAACGGCATATTTGACAGGCTCAATATGAATACCAGATTATAGTTTAATTCCTTAGCTGAGCGTAAACGCGCTTATCGAGCTCTGCGGTGTACAAATTCAGCACTAGCTTACACTTACATATGGATTGAGCAGTCGGCAGAAAAATGGGCGTGGACAGTAAGATAAATTTGCTGCCATTTACGCCTTCCATCTTCTCGCTTATTTACAGAAATCCTCGACGGTCAATCTCTGCTAAATATTTCGACGTGAGAGTCTTTTCGGGAGTTCTGCTGACCTGTTTCAACCCAAACTATACTTATTTGGAGAGGCACTATCTGAAAAATAATCTACGCTGCTGCGTGCCCCGTCTACACGTGCCTTATCAGCGTTCGAATTTACCGCGCGTGAAGGCCTGTGAACTAAGCCAAATACAATCAGTCGCCCTCGAGACCTAACGCTACGTCTCAGTCAGGGGCGCCGTGGCAGCATATCGTCCTACTGAGTCGGCTGCGGCGGCGCTGCGTGCAATCGATGCGTGCACGTGTGGGTGCATCATTAGCGTGCATTGACGCGCGTTGCGGCGCCCGTTACCATTAGCAACAGACCGTGAGAGGCTTGCGAGCTAGTCGCGACGCAACGTTTCAGGCACGGGCACTTTGCCAGAATGTCCTCGAACTGAGGCGAATGCGATAGCCACGCAAGCGATCGATATGTACGCGCGTGAGCGCATCATCAGCGGGCATTGACACTCATCATGCCGCCCGTTAACATCAGTGACGGTCTCATAGCAACTAACACCTCCGATGTTCTGGAAGTCGGAGCACAAACTAGCACCACTCACAAAAATAGTCTCCAACATTCTCAAAAAAATATTGGCTTTTCCTAAGAAGCATCCGACGAGGTATTACAGCTAATTCTGGTAATGGTGGGAACCTAATGGTGTTTTACCCCGGTACAAATTGAAACAGGCGAAAACAGCAGAATTAATTGATATCGACAAATTTCGAGGCAGCTCATCAGCTGCTTCTTGTCGTTGCATAAGAATGTTAACGAAGACACATGCAGGAGTGTTGAATCTCACAGAAATACTGGAAACAGCAAGGAACCTGAGTCAGTTTAAAAATTAATCGATAAAGGACGGGAACGTTAAGTCAACATATGGGGAGTAGTGGATGGGAGAAGTTAACGAAAAACACGTGCGAAATTACATTAAATGGACAATCACCAGGGCAGTTGGAGGTTGACGACATGATCAAGCTGCTTTCATAGGTCAGGTTTCTCCCACCGTATGTATGCAGCTTCTAAATAGCGCAGGATTCGGTTTGTTCGGGCTCGAACAAGTACTCGAAACGCTGTTTTAACGTCGACAGAATAACGGCTGTCTAATAGATTCTTGGTAATGGAGGACCTCGGTATTCTGTCTTCCTGCTTCAAAAGCCAATAGGGCAAGTGCTCAGCGGCCCTGGCTGCGAGTTGCCTTTGCGTGCGCCCAATGTAGTTGCATCCGCAATTACATGTGAATTCGTGAACACGATTGGAGGTGGCGTGCAATGGCAGAGCATCCCTTGCCTGTTTTAATGGAATACTTTTGGTAGAACTTGAGAAGACTAATTTTTCTGCGTTGTAGGTCCTTTCTATCGTACAGCGTAATCGTCGCTTGATTGTGTTGGAAATGTCGTCACCTTTGATTGGCAAGGATATCATGATGGGTTTTTTTGGAACTGACTGTTCCAGAAAGTTTGGCCGTAGAGGATTACTGTACTTTTGAATAAAGCGTGCTGGGTAGCCACAGTTGAGTAGGGCTGAGTTTAGATGAGAAAGCTCTTCTGGTAGAGTCTCACTAAAGCAAATCTTCCTTGCTCGTTAAACGAGGTTATATACCAGATTACGCTACCACTGAATTGGCACGAAGCTCAAGAAGTCCAGATATTGCCCTTTTCAGGTCTTTTTGTGGAAAACCGAGCCCCCTTTGGAACCATTCTCCTTTCGATACATGAGGACGTCTCGGAAGGGGAGCTGGTTATGCTGCTCAGCTTCTATTGTAAATTTAATTTTAGAATGTAAAGTGTTCATGAATTTGGGGAGGTCATCGGCCTCTTCATTGAAATTAACAATTTTGAATAGGTCATCCACATATCTTCTGTATAAGATTGTCTTCTTAAGTCTTGAAGACGCTTTTTCTTCTAGATGACCCATAAAAACATCCGCAAATGTGGGCTCTATCGGAATGCCCATTGCTACTCCGTCAATTTGCCTGTAACGTTGTCCATTAAATAGAAATTGAACATTTTTGGTGCAGAGTAACAGTAATTGGTGCAGTATTGCAGGTGACAGGCGTGTTTCGGATGCATGATCACAAATGATGTCTATTGTCTCATCCAGTAGTACATTTGTAAATATTGATTTGATGTCTAGTGAAATCATAAATTTATCAGTAACTTTTTGAAGCTTGATGTCCTCGATAAGTTGAAAAGTGTCCTGCGTAGTGTAAGTAGAGAACCCTTCTCGAATGGGCTTTATTTCCTTTACAAGCCATTCTGCTAATCTATGTTGGACGAAATTGGACATAGAGAGAATTGGTCGTAAAGCTGTATCCTTTTTGTGAGTTTACGGGAGTCCATATAGTTTAGAGATATGCGTAACTCTGGGCTTTAGGGACAGCGCAGTTGAGGAGTCAATAAGATTATCTTCTGACAATTGTTCAATCAGTTTTCAGGCAGAGTTTTCGATTGCCTTAGTTTCCTCTTTACCTGACGTCTCTAGACGAAATTTGCTCTGATCGCTTCAAATGGATTCCATTTTTTATACATAGTCCTTTCGACTAAGGATGACCACTCCATAGCCTTTATCGGGTTTTGAAATGGTGATTTCTTCATTGTGGTTCAGTGAAAAAAGAGCAACCATGTGTTTTTTAGTCAGTGTTGTCAGTTGTGTTACTGGAGCTTTGCGGTACTGATGCGCAAAGTCGACCATTTTTGCCTTCACCCAGTTCACATCACCAGTGGTTCTGGGTAATAGATCTGCCAGCTGTGAATTTACGTCTTCAGATTGCGCTTCAATTTCTATGGGGTTTATTCTCCTGTTTGCAACGCAAAATGTAGTCCTAGTGATAAAGCCTCTTATTGAAGCTTAGTAAGTGTGATGTCAGATAAATTGAGAACAATTTCATCTATGTTCGGAGGAAATTTGTCAGCAATAGATGTCTTGCATAATGTCTTCCTTAATTTAAGGCCGTTAGTCTCTCTTGTCTTGTCCCCACATTAAATGACCCTTTCTCAATGCATGTAAAATTAAAGAGAGTTGGTTAAAAGTGTACTATTCATATTTCGCCCAGACTCTCCCAATTCCTTTAGCAACGGTTTGGCTAATCTCAGTCAATCACCCGAGCAAACACAATTGATGGTTCAGCCGTAAAATCCATTAATTAAAATCCTTAATGAAACTACGCAGGCGAGAAAGAACTGCAATAATAGGTTGCAACATTTACGCTACGGGGCGGATTTTAATTTATCTGAGACTTTTGATGCCATCATCAGATGACTTCTCCCATAGTAACAGTTCAAATAGCCAGAATCTTACTAATTAATTCGATGTCTTGGGGGACAGCTAACGTAAATTGTACTTATGCTTGTTGTGGATGTGATCATGCGTGGTTTAGTCGGCCGCAATGATGTCACGAACGGTACTTCTCCATACGTGATGATTGGCGGCAGCGGATCTGGAAAGCTCCCCCAGTCTCTTCTGCGGCGACGGAGACCGAAGACCGAAGGTCCAATAACTGCTTGCATGTCTTCCATGTCTTGACGGACGGTGTCGAGCCAAGTATTCAGTTCTCCTCCTCTTCGACGTTTCCAGGTGGGCTGCGGCGTCGGGTCGAGGACAGCATAGCTTAGTTCGTGAGGTGGATGACAGAGAACGTGTTCAAATGGCCTCAGTCGCCGTTCTTGAATAGCCTCGGATATCCTCGTGATACGATCACAGCGTGTAAGAACCGCTGAAGTCGCTTTACTCAACTCGCAGGATCGTCCTCAGGCACCGGTGGTCAAAGACCTCCAGTTTTCGATTATCTTCCGTGCGCATTCAAATCCATAGGTAAGGGCTGACCGGATGGATGCACGGTATACAGGAATCTCCGCGGCGATGCAGATGTCACGCCGAAAGCATAGGTGCTTTTGAAAGATTGAGAAAACCCAGCATCAGCATCGATACGGGAAACAATGTCGTCCTTGCTCTACCCATTCGGTAGCAGCTTCGCTCCGAGGTATTCAAAGCTGTCTACTTCTTAAAAATGATGGCTATTAATCCCCGGGGGTGCCTTCTCCTTGTCAGGGATGCAGCTCAAGGATAACTTTGTCTTTCCGGAATTTATGGACATGCCAACTGATATAGCGATCTCACTTAACCGCAAAACTACCGACTGTAGACCACCAAAGTTTGAGGCTAGTAGGGCAATAAAATCAGCCTATTCAAAATCAGTTAGCCGGCGTCCGGGTGCAAGTTAAACACCGTCCTCTTCATGCAGGGCCTTGCCGAGAATCCAGTCAATGACGTAGTTAAACAGAAGGACACAGCCCCGTCGGACACCAGACCGGATATCGCTTTTGTGGTGATCGAGCAGTGTTGGCAGAATCCACTGTTCAGAAGAAGGAGATGCGATCACTGGAACAAGGACTTTATTTTTCAGCGATCGCATCTTCTTCTTCTAAACTGCTGCCTGGAACTCGTATATTGTCCTCCATTAGTATCCACTGTATTTCAGACACAGGAGTGGGGTTCGGAAGGGGTGGGGTTCAAGCTTTATGTTATATAATGACAGAAGCGACTGGAAGTGAAGAAGGCCTGGTCCTCCAGTCCCCTTCCCAACCTAAAGTGCTTCCTCTTAGCTAAACATGACGCTGCATGTTAGAAACATTCACATGACATCTCACTGCCCTTTGTCAACAGAGCGACGATACCACCACCCATTGGAGTGAATGTACCTTTCGCTCACTCGGTGCTTTAACTCGATACAGTTAATAGAATATCCCCTATGCCATTCTGTAGAGTACTAATGACGCTTATATGGGAAGAAGATCATACTGAAAACGCAAATGTCAACCTTTTGATCGAGAATAACTCCATCATGAGAAGACTAGAACATATGTGGAACTTCGAGTTCGATGAAACTAAACTTTAGAAAAAAAACACACTCATTTATAGGTCTTGAAAAACAGGCTAACAAGAAACTACGAATATAAAAAGGGTACGTGAAGACGACTTTTGAGTATGTAAAGAGGGCCTAGGTAGAAGTTGGTGTATCAACATTCACCACTGTATCTCTAGATCTCTACGTTGGTGTTTAGGATTTTGCAGGTGGACAGCTGGTGAGGTAAAACCCAGCCTTGGAGTTAGTTATATGACTGTTTATGCGTTCGGGGCAACCTCGGTCCTGTGTGTCGGCACCTGCGTATTTATTCGACAAAAAAGTAGCCGATAAACTTTCCCAAAGCCTGCATGTCAATTATTTGCGGAGGCTCTCGTATGCTGAAAATTGCTTGATCAGTCGCGATTCTGTCCAAGCTGTCATGTATATAGTTTCTAGCCTTTGAAATAAACCTTGCTAACATACGGCTTCCACCCTAACAACTGGTACAGCAACTCGGCTAAGGCCCTCCTGGACAGCCCCGAAGATAAACAAGTGGCAAAGGTGTGTGCCTTGATTTTGAGCCGGGCGCTGTTGACAGGCTAATATGCATTGAGTGGAGCAAATCTGCAGTTTCACAATCGAGGAGATTGAAACTACGGCCACCGGAAAGGCGATGTTTTCTTACATCTTCGTCCTGTACGACTCACTTAAGTGTGTCGCTCCTGTTTTTCTGCCAGCTAAGCTGGTACTGCAGTAGTTGTGCCGAGCCAACCTTGGATAGGATGACAAGATCAATGATTACTATGCGCAACACTGGTTTATCTGGACCAGACACATATCAGGGCCTTAGGAATATTCCAAATCAATGCTTCTTGATCCCGCTTGCTAAAGTACCGAATTTATTGTTGTCTGTACGCTTCAAAGAGTGGGAATCGGACCGTTGTCTACTTTCGCGCAATGACTAAATACTGTGCTATCCTTACTTTCTTTGTGTAAAAAATGTCGCGAGGTCCAAAAGAAGCCAGAGTTGGGGCTCATCACTACGATTCTGGTCGTGAAAGACTTTAACCAGACGAACACGATAGTATCACTACCAATTACGTCCAAGGTCTGGTGGATGGACTTGATGGTCGTATTACATCTGATACGGAACGCCACATCACTTCTTAAAATATGCGTAGCCAACAGTTTTTATACAATCGTAGATTTATAAGACGTATCAGACAGACGATACGTAAATTCTGAGAGTACCGCGGCGGGCGTTGCCACAAGAGGGGTACCCGATTACGGGCTGAAAACGGCTATGTGGCTCACGGGTCCCACCCTTCTGGACAAGACGTCCGACGAATGACCCCAGGGACCGTATCAAACACTGGCTGTCTTGTCATAGCAACACAAAGTTGTATTAAGAACGGTCCTCATTGAGGACGATTGGCTATCGGGATTTTGCG
Source organism: Ligula intestinalis (assembly GCA_036362985.1). Classification (NCBI taxonomy): domain Eukaryota; kingdom Metazoa; phylum Platyhelminthes; class Cestoda; order Diphyllobothriidea; family Diphyllobothriidae; genus Ligula; species Ligula intestinalis. The sequence goes on from JAYGXS010000410.1 coordinate 9,879, forward strand.
GCTAAAGTAATTTCAGGAAACCTCTAAGACATGCTGTATTGCTGCGACTATTAGAAACCTTCCTCAAGGGCATAGTCTTGCAATAACCACAGAGTAGTGAAAATTTCAGACCAATTATCAGAAGAACGTAAGTTGTCTTTTCTCAAAGCGGATAGTTCCGAAATAATCCCCCAGTCAGTTCTTATACACACTGTGCAACGTTCATCTTCTCAATTCTAACGAAAACATTCACTGAATAAATTTTCTTTGTTTCCCAACGAATGTCTTTCCTTCCTATTACTTTTATTGGGGTCCCTGCTTTCAGGCTTTAAAATGCTTTGTCGAACTAACTGACATTGTACTGGCGAATAAACGAAAGACGTGCTATTAGACATAGCAGGCAAACATCATCAGGATACACAAAGTACGGTAAAAAGTCAGTGCAAGGTAAACATATCCTCAAGGAAAATTGAGTGTTTAAATATGTGGGCAGAACCAAACTTACCATCGTGGCTACGTTCAGTATGTCTCCTTAGACTTATTTTGTGTCTGAAGATGTTGCTACAAATTAGACGTGCGAGCATTTGCAGTGCTGAAAAAAAACAGAATGGATACTCTTGAGTTTGCTCATTGAAAGAATTTCCGGCCTACGCACCATTGCAAAACAATTGTCTTTTAGAACATGATTTATTATTCTAGGTCATGGTACTGAGGCAAATTTACCCTATGGTGGGTACTAATATTCGCAAGTGATGTGCTGAGGACCAGCAATATGAGTATCCCTGAAAAGTGCTGTCGCAAATGGTCGGTGGGAGAAGTGCCGCGACCTCTCGTTAATACGCTGGTAACTTAAAGGAATTAGGTAGGTAGGTTGTCAAACTAAAACAAATATGAGCTGCTGGGGAAGCCGAGTTGACAAGGCACAGGAAGCGGACATGGCCAGGAGGATGAGTTTGTAGATTAGGGTTGATTTAAGGGTTATGGCGCGAGAATATTTACTTTTTCACTTATTTTAAACAAATACCAAATACCAATCTTGACTAGCTCCACGCATTCATGCGTTCGCACAGCTGTTATCCAAGATACAACATGGTATAATTCCACCAAGTCCCTTCCTGTGCCGACTACACGATCGTTCTGATGTGACTGCGATCGCAACAAAGGCAGAGGTTCGGCCTCTGATGAATCTCTTTACTCAGCGCGGGTTGACGATCTCGGCAGCCAAGTCGTCCGCCACTGTTTTCACACTGGACCCGAAGGAGTTCAACCTCCACCCGGCCATCACGGCCAACGCTGCGTCTTTGCTGTTGGTCCGTAAACCGAAGCTCCTCGGCGTCAGTTTTTATCTTCTCTTCACGTTCGCGGACCATTCGAGGGAGTTCGCAAGCAAAGTGGGCCGCTGCATCAAGGTCCTCAAGGCTCTTGTGGGCACATCCTGAGGCTGCGCAAAAGAGTCCTTGGCGACCATATTCAAAGCGCTGGCCAAGCCGCATCTCACCTATCGATCATCGCCACGCGGAGGCCTCTATCCTGCCGGTTGCCTCTCACAACGCACTCCTAGTTCAGAAGTTTTGGTGAACCTGTTCGCCCCCAGTTATCCAAATCACCACCGCTGCGACACCCCGAAACTAGCCGCAGTCTTCGACCGTCCTTTATAAATGTCCACAAGGAAGCTGTGACATCATGCTTAGCAGATATACCCGTTGATGGCTCTACCATTATCACAGGCCTCCAGCGTCTTCAACAGAGAGCTGTTGTGGATGCGAAATTCAGCTTTCAACTCCCGGTTCTTTTGGGTGGCTATTCACCTCCGATTGCGCCCACGGAACGAAAACTCCCGAGGGTCACTGGCTGTACCGTGGCGCAGCTACGCAGTGGCTTCGTCATGCTCCTTCGCCGCTACCAACATCAACTCGACCCGTCCACACTCAAAAGCTGTCCCGAGTGCAGCTGTTACCGCCTGATCTCACTCCTAAGCCCGGCCGTGGAAATACTTGAGCGTCCTTTTCTCCCCTCGCTCAATAGACATGCCAACCTCAAAGAGCCTCAACATGGTTTCAGAGCTTTCCACTCTACGTCTTCAGCCCTACAACGCGTCACGGACCGAATTGCATGTGGATTCAACAAAACGAAACCTGCGAACAGAGCAGTCATGGTCACCCTCGACCTTACTAAAACTTCTTACTCGGTCAACATTGACGCCTTGATGACATCTCTCATGGATTCGTCTCTACCGAACGAGCTCTGCAGATGGCTGAACTGCTATCTCCGTAGCAGACAAACGCGAGTCGAATTTTCTGGCACGCTATCCAATGCCCGCAACTTTAGGACAGGAGTTCCTCAAGGTTCTGTCATTTCCCCATCGCGTTTCAACATCTATATGCCTGACCTTCCGAATCCCCTCCTGATATCACCTTGCTGTCTTCTCACCTGAATTTCCGCATAGCTGCCGACGCCTTAAATAACTGCATTCCTAATTTTGTCCGGCACCAAGATAATAATTCTTTGAAGCTATCCATGCCTAAGTCCTCAGTAACTCTGTTTACTCCGGACCCCAACAAATACAAGTCCTATCCTCCAATTAAGTTGGAGGGCAATGAAATTGCTTTATGTCAGTATCCTAAACTCCTGGGCTTCACTTTTGACCCGACGCTGGCTCTACACCGCCATGCTGACAATCAAGTCAAGAAAGCCAAAGCCAAGCTCAACACCCTAAAAGCTTTGGCAGTTTATTCTTGGGGCCAGGACACTGAGACGCTAGTCACGACATACCGGGCAACAGGCAAGGCAACGACTGAGCATGCATCAGCTATCTTTGTCCCACTGTTTAGCGACACCAGCTAGGCGAAAGTTTAACGCGTTGAGAACGCTGCTCTGCGCATCGCCATGGGCTATGGTAATATGGCAAACGTAGCTCACCTCTACCAGGAAACTCAAGCCTTGCCTCTGAAAGTTCACTCTACCATGCAGGCAAAAATCTACATTGCGCAGTCCCATACCCCAGAACATCCGGGTTATCGTCTCTTAACACGCCCTCCACCTACTAGCCGCATGAAGAAATCTACCAAAGACGCGTACCACTCACATGCTTCGATGTATCCTACTTATCTACCGATACCTGACCTCGTCAAGCGTATCCACACAGAAAGTGTCAAGCAAGTCATTAGCAGCTATGAACCCAACAGATTCCTTAACGCTCCTCCGCCGGTCTCCGACGTAATGGCTAGAGAACGTAGAGCCAAACTATCTCAGCTGCGTTCCGGCTTCTCCACGCTGCTAAATTTATTCAAATGCCGTCTCACCTCACGCTTCGACAACGCCACGTGCAATTGCCCTGACTGCCTCTTCGATTGCCCGGCTAACCCCACGGACCTCACACCTGAGGATCTATGGCTTCACACAGACAAAGTCGGTGAATTCTTTCATTTTTCTTAATAAAAATTTTACCATGTATTTCTGGCAAACTAGGTTAAGGGAGTATGTAAAAACAACAACAACACCAACAACTTCGGCATCTCGCCGCATGACTATCAGTATCTCTTCGTCTGCAGTTCCCAGCCAGGCAGCCAACTCACCCCCGTGGACACGCTGGGGTCACGGCTTTTCTCCGTCTCCCAACTGAACCCAGTTTGGACTCCGGCGGGGACGCCTGATCTAACAAGGGCTACTCAGCAACCAACCCACTAAGAGCGAATGGCTTGCAAATTCTTCCTTCCTGTCGGATATCCATTGGCCTCCATTGGACTCCACTGCAGAAATCATCCTTAACTATAGGAGTAACCACCCTGTGGCCCCTAAAAGTAGCTGTGTCCGCACTCTTTTCCAACGGACCCACCGTTATTGCAGTAACGATGCTTTGCTCAAGAGAGAACTAACGTACTTGTACAAATTTTCCCGGGCCAATGGATATCCGACAAGCTTTGTCAAGAATTGCCTTAGACGTCGGGGTCAAGCACAAAACCTCCCTCCCAACGATGTTACATTGCCACGAAAATTTTATTCTCTACCCTACATGAATGGAGTATCTGAAACCATCTCTCGGCAACTAAGTCGCTTTGGCATCACCGTTGCCCACAAGCCCGCAACCTCACTGCACGCAAGCTTATGTCGAGTAAAGGACGCTCTACCCGTGGGACAACTAAGTAACGTCGTTTATCGTATACCGTGTGCTGGTTGCCCTTGCGTTTATATTGGTCAAACAGGCCGACGCCTTGAGACTCGCATTAACGAACACAAGTCAGCCGTTCGCCTACAGAACCACTTATCACTCGTATTTGCACACTCCATTGAGTGTGATCACCGCTTCAATTGGGATGCCACCGACGTGATCGCAATGGCTAATAGGCGACAAGCGAGAGAATTCCTTGAATCTTGGCGCTTGAATCCGGCTAGTATAAACAGGCACGTAGAGCTTGACTCACACTATACCGGGTTTCGTGCATGGTCTACTAATCTGGACACAGCCTGAAACAACAACTGGCTCTCTGTACCCGGTCAAGTGGAATTTCTCTGACTCTTAACCAGCCCCCCCCCTTCCCCCGAACACGCGGCCCATAGTCCAAACGCTAACACCCCCATCCCCTCACTAGCACAACCTATCGCCGCGGGTGTCACGTCACCATAACCATTCCACCCAATCCCCCCCTTTCCCTCCCCCGTCCGTTGTAACCTCTGCCTCCAAAACATCTAGTGCGACATTCCCAGCCCTCACTTTTAATTTAGTCTGACGACGAACACGTGATACTTGTTCGAAAATTCACGAGTACAACTCGATTTTCCGAAGATCTTCTTTCTTTTCAAGTACAGTCCTCTTCCGTCGGGTGGTACTTGTGAAAATAAAACTGTTCAGCTGTAGCAAGACATCCATTGAGAAAATGGCTCTGCCACTGACGACGTCGCTGCGGTCACAGCAGCTGCTTGTAAAAAGGAGCCAATGTGGCCTACTCCACACTGTTGCTATCCAGTCGACTGCCTCTGCGACAGTTGGTTGACTAGTCTCGCGCTTCTTCCCTATCCAATACATAGCTTGGCAGACCAAGGCTGCTGGCTGAAGGGCGATTAAGCTATTGAGTCAACAGCCTCCAAAAATTGACTAAGACGTCTCACATTAGTCACTCATGCTAAACGGAATCTTCGCATCGAGCCAAACTGCCCGTCCGGTTTTATAACCAAATTAATTTGGTCCAGTAGTTCCTATTTAACAAAGCCCTGGTGCTTAATTCCACTCACATTAACCTAAAAAACAGTGTTTTTGATATCATATGACCAGCTATTGGTCCTGGAGCGAACTAGTTACCAACTGATGAAGTGCTATCTCCTTGTGCTATCCTATTCTAGATTTCCTTGTTTCAGATTGCGACACGCGGGGTTAGGGAACAGCAAATGTGAGGTATGTGTAGATGCGGCTTAGGACTCATCATACATCGCGCTGGCGACCACCGCCATATGTTCGAACATTGCCTTCCGATTGGAACGCAGTGCATTTGGTTGGGAAAGAGTGAGGAAAATGCTTCACAAGTCAGCACTGTTAGGACTCTAGCCTGAACAAATGCTAGCAACATTTCAGGCTTTCATGGGGCGTCGTGCTTGCCGCAATGTCTTTGTGTCTACGGTCTGACCGCCTCCACATGATGACATTAAAAGCTGGGTTGGAAACACACACACACACATGCATGTCCAGGCACGTGCCCAAGTAATTGCATTTCCTGAAGTACCATTTAGGTTCGTCACGGCAAGTGATCTTATCCCAATGGCCCAATGATGCCACGAGCAAACGCGCCTGACAATCACTTATAAGCCACTGTCACCTCTCAGGCAATGAGTTTGTACATGGCCTGTGAGGACACCGCCAGTCCGGTCCCAATACCAGGGCTTGCGCCGAGGCGGGACAAACAGCGCGCTGGAGATCAACCAGCGAGAACTGCCACCCGAGAAAGCAACTCCCGATTTCGTACACAATACACCCTCCTACGGATGGATAACAAAGCTACGCCCTTTTTATTGTATTCTTCCTTGGGGACTCTAAAAGACGTTATTAGACGGTGACACCACTGAAGTCAGCGTCACAACAAACACCACGTTATACGGATAATGGTTGTCCTTATCGATGGCATGCGTGTAACTAGTGTAGGGCCATCCTTGCATTGGTGGTGACTAGGACTGGTCTACGGTCACAAAGGAAGTGGCTCTTTTGAAGGCTATGGTTGAAGGGAAATATGAACTGGGATGACAAAAACCTTATTATTGAGGTCAAGTAAAGTAACCCCTCACGTCTTCAAGTGATGAGCCTATACACTACAGTCAGTTAAATCGCCGTGGTAAACAAGGAACATGGCAAGATCCGAGAAATGGACGCCAAAACGGTATTCAAAGCAACCTAAGTGCGAAATTAAACGGCAAAACTTGTAGGAAAAAGAAACGCACCTATTTGAACAGCGTCAATGTGCTGATTCCTCTGGCCTTCCATGTAAATGCTTTATCACCAACATCAAACGAATTCTCGCAGCTCTATAACACACGTCGCACGGGAAAATACTGGATAAAGTACTGCAATTAATTATTCTTCTGCCATTGCTTTGCATTTTCAATAATGACGTTAGACAGTTGCAGAATAATTCTCGAAACATAATCTTGTCAAAAATCAGCCGCACCTACCTAATTCGAGTGGGTACATGAAAAAACTCAGAGCCTAGTAAAAAGTAGCCTGCAGTTCTCTTTCATTTCGATGCAGACCGACCGGCAGCAGGACGGGTGAGAACAGAATATCAGCGAATAGTGCAACCTGTGACAGGATACAACAAAAGCCCAGCACTTTGCTGCAACCGATGCTACGTATAACCACTATCTTGCGTTCATGCTTTGGATGTCTCGTGGATAGATACAGTAACTGGTTTGATACACTGAACTGTTCCGGTTTAGGTTATGGTTGGACGAATTGGTCAAACCACTGAGTACAGATAACTGTCAGGTGGTTAGAGGTGAGAGGGTGCACACCAATGCAATCCCTGATGTGCTCCATGCCTCAAACATGTATTTACTCAGAATATCATAAATTCACGTTCATACTCTTATTTGATATCGAGGGAACACTAGCCATGTAGTGACTGAATCAGCGTCACCTCTGACC
>JAYGXS010000410.1:16993-27709 GCA_036362985.1 Ligula intestinalis
AGACAGCTGTGACGACTACAATAACTTAAAACTGACCCCTGACGTGAGTTCCCTTCCCTGCACTAACCCGTTTGGAGCGGCGCGGTAGACTTCCTCGAAATCAATGGTCGAACTACCATCACCGTTAATTTTCTTGTTCATTGTTTCTTTCGGACAACTACGCTCGTTTTGTTTACCATTACTCTCTTACTATTTGTTTAAAGTTCCCATTTGTCCCGCATCAACTTATATGACGCATTTTGCATCCATCATGCGCACACTAGATTTATAATCGTTTAGTAAATATTACTAAAAGTAACAGGAACCATATGATATACTGAAAGCGAATGTATCAACGTTATTCAGAAAAACACACCACAGCAAGCGAAAAATGCATGAAAAGTAAGCGAGTTCTGAGTAGAAGTCCAGTCTTCAACACGCGCGTGCATTTTGTTTTCATAAATAAGAGAATGAGCGACAAGTTGGGTAAAAGACACCATTGTCGGAAACACACATGCATCCTAATTGTGTCCTCAAACAGAAAAATAGTCCCTATATTTCTGTATAAGACACCTTCGTTATGTGATGAAGGTGGTGGTTTGTTAGTAAATAAAGCAAGTATCGTATCTCCAAACTAAATAGAGCAGGTATTTTCTCTCTCTTAACTACAGTGTCATTCCCTGTATACCAATGAAAATGGTATATTTCGCGGACTTTTAAAGCGATAAAAGAGCATGTGTAACATACTTTATTTCACTTCCTAAGCTGAGCATCAACATCCTTATGGCCCTCTGATGTTTAAAAAGACACAAATATCCTTCGTTTATACTTGGATTGAAAATTCATCAGAAGACCGTGTATGGATGAGCTTGAAAAATATGCTGCTATTGACGTCCTCAGTCTTTTTGCTAATCTACTGTGTTTCTGGGCAGTGAATGCGTTATCGTCTTTACTACATATTTTATTTCGTTCAAACGCATTAGAAAGAATGTTGTGAATACGGTAAAAAGGTAAAACATGAGAGTTGAGTGAACTCGACTCTACCTTCACGAAAATAATTTTACTATTTGGCCTGGTGGACTGCACAAGAGGGCCGTTTTCAGCGTGCTTAGCAGCTGACATGTGTTTAAGTGTACAGAACGCGCCAGAATTCGTGCAACATGCCAAAATTTGCGAAAGATTGATACGCATTCGCTAATCGGCATTGACTCATGTTATGATACTGATTTTCGTGTAGTTTATGCTTAAGATATTTCAGTCATGATATGATGCAGGCTTATAAACGAGCTTCGTCCAGACTACTAAGGAAACGTATGTACTGTAAAAAGAAACTTCTTAAATAGCATGCGTTTTTATCATTGATTTTGACTGCCTTTATAAATTCAAATATACTTATGGAAAATATGCATGAAAAATTATTTCTGGCTCTTGTTTGGTAGCAAATTACGCCTTCTTTAATTTTTATACTTAAAGGGAGTGGCAAAAGTAGCTTATGCAGGCCAACTCAGATACCCCTAGTCCCAGCATTCTGTCCTGCAAAAACGGTGGTTATAGAGTTTTGGAGGGTAGGGAAATAGGATAGACGCAGAATCAAATTTTTAGAAGCAATTGTAGTCGAAGTTGCTTCCCGAGGCCGCTGGACGTACACTGTTCCGCATGAAAATTGAAGGTGTTCGCGCCGCGGACTGCAATAATCTAACTGCAGAACAGTAAGATGGGCCTCAGGTCAATTGAAGTAGATGACCCCCTAACCACTATTTAAATTTTTTCGGGAAACTCAAGAAACCTGCAATTTGCTACTCGGGTTCTTCCGCAATAAGTTAAACAATAATACAGATTAGGGAATATCGACAGATATAAATCACAAACACTACTAAACACAGTAAAATAAAAAATGCATTAAGCATTCATTAAAGTATATTCCAGTGCGTGTCCTAATTCCCACCCACAACAACCTATAACCACCGTTTTCGTGGGAAAACATGCAGGTAGTAGGGATTAATGAGTGGGCCTACATAATCTACTGTTGCCGAGTTTTTTTACGATAGTGAGGTGTTCATTCATAAAACATCGTATCCGTTATTCTTTTAAGGCTGCCTATACTGTATAAAGCATGCCGTATATCTATTGCCATATTTTATGAGAATTATGTGACTTCTTCGTCAAACTCTAGGTGAAAACGAACTTTTCCCTTAACAGGATGTACACAGTGCGCAGTTTGTATATCTTGAATTCGAGTGTAGCAGTCAGCAGGTCTCAAACTAACTCGGCAATTAAGTAACTGCTTTTAAAGCAAAAGATTGCCTTTCTTTATCTATAACATTTAAAGAAAATCAGTATCACAACCTGAGTCAATGCAGACTAGCGAAAGCATATCAATCTTTCGCATATATCAGCATTTTGGACCAAGAACGTTCGATGAGAATTTTATGAAGAATTGACCATCCTAATTAGTGTATTTAGTAAGCTTAAGCCATTATTTTGGATCAGCTTCAATTTTAGTACCATTGCCAACTATCATACAAAACTGGAAGCAAAAAGCAAAGATAATATTCCGAAGATACATTTTGGATTGCGGAAACCCCGTGGATTTATCTGGATAACTATTGTACTAGGCACAGGCAAGCAAAGGCACGAGTAGGAGGAAGCGTAAGTGAAAGGGGAGACACGATCGCTAGAACAAGAGCTTAAGTAGCCTGACGTTTCGGATCCTCCCTCACCAACGTTATTTGATTCTGCAACTGAGGATGAATTCGCGTGAGAATCGTAAACATTCGAGTGAAGAAGCTCTCGTGCCAGCGAACGTGTCCCTCTCCTGTAGGCCAAATGCCAGACACTAAGTAGCTTAGTGACACAGCATTTTTTGAATTAACAGAGACCTCAAGTAAGTTAACATGAGCGGATGGTGAAAGCTGCAACATTAAGCACATCAAAGTTATCCCTTATTGCTGTTACTACTAATTGTTTTAAGTAACCATGTTTTATTGACGACTTTTATTTTTCGGGAATGCTCCATTAAAATGGTCACGACGAATTGGTGTTAGTCACAAGACCGTCAGTACTCACCTCGCATGAGGGACCAACTATTCAGTTTTTATCCATCCTTATTACCTGTATACACGTCTTAATCTTAGAAGTAAAAAGCAACTAAATGGTCCTTTCTTATGACATTACGTCCTAATACACATTCATCCCGCCGAATTGGCCGCACGAATGATTGTGGATGCATATGCTGGAGCTCAGAGTCCACTTAACAGCGAGCATTTCATAATGCTGGTACAATTTCGCCAGAAGACATACTTCGCCTTGGTTGGAGAAACTAATGAACATATCAAGGAAATAGTAATTTAGATCTCCGTCTTATCGGCAAAAATGTGCATAACAAAGCTGGGGATGAATGCCTGCAAACAACAGCCGTCAATCTTATGACGCCGTTACATCGATAAAAAGTATAGTTTCGGCAACACGAAGCTGATTCCAATTTATTATAACCTGCTCAACTTAAACGTCTAAGATGTACATTTCTTGGGGCTGATGAAAGTGAGCAGTAACTGTCCTTCATAGATGTGCTAGTCAGGCGAAGAACCAAAAGTCAAGTGTAGAAAACAGTTAACATAATGGGGACGAGAGCCACAGAGATTCTCCGTTTTCACAGCAACTATCCGGTAGCTCAAAAACCAAAACGGCTCAAGACCCACTGCTGCAACTTGGCAGAAAAAATAATACGAGGTCCCCTTACCGACGCGACCGATTTCTGCGAGATGGCTATCGAAGGGAAGTTAAAAGTCGAAGCAGCCGTGAGATAACGCCGAAAATGGCACCGATTTGGCATACTTCGGCATACATGAAAGACGATACAGTGGCGACCAAGCGCAAATTCTTGTGACCCTGTAGCACCCTCCAACTCTCATTCAATGCCACGCATGAGGTCACATAATTGCAGTTCCGTGCCTGTCTCTGCGACAGCCCCAACCCGTGCGAACGCTTGCCTCCTGTGGCTGCTACCTAGCACGCATGAACTAGCGACTGCTTCAAACGATCTGGCCAATTACCTACAAGGCCGATTCAAGCAAAGACCGTTGAAATTAAAATCCGTAACCAAGCTGATTACTCACAATAATATATAGACAAATCGATAATTGATTGAATCCTGGTTTTCGGATGAGATCTCAGTTTATATTTTGGAGCTAGTCGAAAGTTGAAACGCCGGTGGGGGCTTCTAGCTCAGTTGGCTAGAACGTTCGCAGTACTAAAGTCATCTTCTTGCTGCCATGGATTCGAATCGCACTGAGGCCGCCGAATTATTCACCATTGGTCAAATGGATTATATCAATGACACAATTAACTGGAGATTATCTCTTGAAGCGCCAGACCGAATATAGAACAGTTGATAGAAAGGTATTCTTACTATAGTTTGTGCGCTGATGGATTACCTCACGAACATTCAATCAATATTGTTTTAGGCTTCATGAGTTCAGTGTGGTGCGGAAGTTGTAAAAAGTATGGCTTTTTAAGTTAAATATGAGATTACAGCTGCAGAAACATCCCACTATCCGGGTAGATGAAGTTTCTTTTAGCTAGGTATGCAGTATTTAGTGGGACAGGATCAAACTCCTTCAGGTCTTCGGCAATATTGAAAGGGAATTACTACACTGTATAGGATCTTTTTATTATTATATGTTATCCATTATTTAGTTACAGCGGTGTTTGTTTGCCTAAACCATTTAACTGAATTCTCTGACATAAGGAGGGGTTATTTAATTCAATAGGAATTGCCCTTCTGAATGTAATCGGTGGTATCATTTTTCGGATACTTTAATAAGAAAGGCACGCAGCGGAACTGAAATGGACTCACCACATAGATAAAGTACATTCAAGTGCTCCGCTCGGTACGAGTGACCATACGACGCTAATGTGGGATTACTCACTCCATTCTCAACGTCTGAGGAAAACGGAGGACCAGCCGAATGTATGGAAGGCAGATCTAAATTCAATGAAGAATGCACTATCGTCTGTGAATTGGGACTGCCTGCTCAAGGGGGATCCGGAGGAAGATTGGACATCACTCAAGAGGATTTCATTAGATCTGATTAAGCGCATTTGTCCGGTGAAGGCGCACAAGATGACCAGTAGTCCCGCCTGGTTGACGAGAGACCTTAACTGGCAACTAAAGAACAAAAATTGGAAATGGAAGTTATTCAGGAAAACTGGGTCACCAGTACACCTCCAAGAATTCTGACGCTAAAGAAATGCGGTAAAAAAATCGATTTACCAGGCCAGGAAAAACTATGAATCAAGAATCGTCCAACAGGCGGAAGAAAAGCCAGAAATTCTATTCCACTACATGAACAGTAGATTAAAAACAAGGATCCTGTCGCAGTTTTTAAGGATGATGATGGCGGAGAAGTCGTTGAGAATGACGAGAAAGCCGAATAATGTAGTCAGTTCTTTGCGTCGGTATTCACTAGGGAAACCAAACTTCATTTTGAGAATGCCAACAGTGCTGTTGTAAACGCCGGTCCGGCACTTCAATCTCTATTATTCTCCACATCTGTAGTTAAGAGGCAGCTGAAAGGGCTCAAAGAATCAAAGTCATCCGGTCCGGACAATATACCAGCCAATTTTTTGAAAGAATTGGTAAGCGAACTCTCCAAGCCCCTAACACATATCTTTCGTTCTTCATTTAAATTAGGAAAACTGCCATCCGAATGGAAAACGGCGAATATTTACAAGGGCGGAGCCAGAACGAAGGTCAACAATTACCGCCCCGTCAGCCTAACTGGCATTTGCTGTAAGGTGATGGAAATGATAATTAAGAAGACGACAATAAAGTTCTTGGAGGAGAACAGCCTTCTGTCAGGGATCCAACACGGCTTCAGAAAGAACCATTCTTGTCTTTCCAGCCTACTACTCTCCACTGAGCAGTGGACTCGCGAACTGGATGAAGATGGTAAGGTTGGCGTCATCTATACGGACTTCAAGAAGGCATTCGACAGCATCTCACATAGAAGTCTAATGTATAAATTGTCGGAAATTGGAATAAGAGGAAACCTGCTGGCATGGATCACTGATTTTCTCACAGGGCGATCGCACACTGTGTGAATCGGTGACTCGAAATCAACCCCTACATCTGTTCTGAGTGGCGTCCTCCAAGGCTCTGTCTAAGGGTCACTGCTCTTCCTTATATATATCAACGACTCTGTCAACGACCTGGGTTGCAGCGCCATCGTAGTTGCCGACGATGTCAAACTCTGGAGAGCCATCAGGTCTGACGCCGATAGAAAAGCACTTCAAGAGAGTCTTAATCGACTCAGCTGTTGGTCTGCTCGTTGGCTCTTAAACTTCAACGTTAGTAAGTGTGTGGTCTTAAGACTCCATACTAGAAGGACTAATGAGGACGATTCCTTCCAATACCTCCTCGATAGGTACCCGCTTTCAAATATTGACGAACAAAAGGACCTTGGTGTTCTAATTAATTCCTCGCTTAAACCATCTTCACAGTGTCTAAAGGCAGCTGAATGCGCGACACAGGTGCCGTTTGCGACAAGGCGGGATTCATTAACATCGACAAGGAGCTCTTCAGGAAAACTTACGGAGCGTTTGCTCGGTCCCACTTGGCATATGCCGTTCAGGCCTGGCGTTCGTGTTTCAAGAAGGATTACGTGTAGCTGGAACGAGTGCAGGAGAGGGCTTCGAAGATGGCCAATAATCTTGGTCATCTGCGTTATGAAGACAGACTGACCGAACTTGATCTTTTTCCTCTCAATTATAGGCATCTCCGCGGTGACCTCATACAAACCTATCGTATTGTTAGAGGCCATTATTGCGCCCTAGAATTTGACGATTTTTTTCGAATTGGCTCGAATTGATCATCTGCGGGGTCATCCCTTTAAACTACAAAGGAAACCGGCCCATATCGACGTTCAGAGGGTCATCGGAGCGTGGAACGGAATCCCTCAAAAGGTCGTCCTCTCAGATACTGTTGACATTTTTAAACAAATTTAATTCTCAATTGCTGAGAAATTGTGGCAGATATAATGATCAAAGTGTCAGTAGCAGCACTTTGCAACTGGCTCACACTTATCGCTGATGTTAAGCCTACATTCGTATTACGCACGTATTACGGTGGACCTATTTTGCGATTTTTGGTTATGAAGAGGGAACCCAAGGGTGAAAGCCTTCTTCCCTTAGTAAAGTGACTTAAAGTGACTTATTGGGGTTGTGTTGAATTTGGTAAGTAAGATAGAGGAGAGGGATCTACTAAAGTGAGGTTTACGACTGATTTTTGATAAATTGCAGAAACTATTCAGGTGATCTCCTCTTATAAGCTTTTTTCACTTATGAATCAATTTTAGTACGATACCGTGGATCGGTATATAGTTCAGTATTTGAAACGTGGTGAGCATTTCTGTTAAAGCATGGTGTATGAAAAAGTACTGACAAAATGTTAGCATTAAAATCATGCAAACAGTATGGCCGCTAAAGACGAGGGAAACTGAAATGACTATTTGTGACTCGTCAGCCAGGCATACCCAACCACAATTTGTGGATTACTCGAGGCTCGAACTCCCTATGTGTCTGATCAAAATCTAGCGTCCTAACCATTAAGCCATGATCTCTTTTTCTTGCCGAGTTGGGGTGTTAGAATTTGATCAGAAAGTTCGCGGGTTCGGGCCTCGAGTAGTGCACCACTTGGGGCTGGGTATGACTAGTTGTCGTCTGCTAATAAGTCGACACCCTAGTCTCTCCCGTTGTCTTTATCGATGATATCTTCTGCCTAGATTGCTGCCCCCCTTACGACTACCAAGACTCAAAAAATGAGACCCAAGGCAAAGCGGGTCTGGTCAGTTCCCTTAGCGATCGGTGAACGCTCGTTAAAGAGTTTTCGTACAAAGGTTTCAGTGTCATACACGCTTTGCAAAACAGAGCACAATAGGTCCTATGGTATAGATAAGCTGTTCATATTTCAGTCTATTCCAGTGTAATTACAAGAAGTAGGCTAACACCGTTAAAATTCCTACCATTCACACACAAGTCGGAAGAAGTAACAACAATCTACCAAAATTATAATGTCGAAGGGGAGGCGGACGTATTTGCATGTAAACACCTGTTTTTCACGGCTGCATCGTACATAGGCCTGCTTGTCGCTGTGTAACGAACCACCCTGACCCTCGTTTGTTTTAATTGGTTTCCTTGGTTGCCTAGATTCAATTTTTGGTTTTGCAGGAGAAGTCGCGGCTCGCGGTTGCCGTTCCATCGTCGGATTTTTTTACTCTTTCGTCCCATTCTCCTCCCACACGTTAAGTCTAACGCTTTTTACTATCCCTTTCTTCTATATTTTTCTACCCGATTGTTCGTTCAATAAACTTTACTCGATTTTCAACATTCTCATATTTCCTTATGGATTCTTTCGGAGATAATCATAATTCTCCTTTTGATGAGATGGATAATCTTTTAGGGAGTATCTTCTGCGAAAGACCCAGACCCGTGCAAGCTCCATTGATTCCGATTTCGGCTCCTAACAATCCGTTTGGCTGTGTCCGCTCGGACGTTACATTGGTGGCAGCCGGTGCCGGCCCCTTTTCCCCACCAGTTAAACTTCCCCAACCCTCCCTTCCACGCCCCCAACCCCCCACAGCTGCCCCCGCGCCCCGAATAAACTTCTAGTACCCCCAACCTTCTAGCCTGGCCGAAAACTTCAGGCACTGGCTCGCCCGATTGTATATTTTCCTGGCTCACATCCCCTCCGATGAACATACTCGATATAACCTCAACTTCCCTGATCCCGACGCCTGGGAATTGGCTCTTTCTTCTGGTATAACCTTATCCACACCCTTCGCTGATGCCCAGGCTACCCTGTTATCCCTCTTTGACAACCAAATGTCCGCCAGCGCCGCAGCCGTGTACTTCAACAGCCTGAAACAGCAGCCCCCACAATCCCCAGCTGAATTCGCACTTGAACTTACCGGTTATGCCCGGATGACGTACCCCGATATTCCCAAATTAGCACGCGATCGCCTTATCCTCTACCGTTTCACCACTGGCCTCCGTGACCGTACCGTCATGGACCATTTCCTGATCGAATCTCCTCCCGACCTCCCCACCGCCATCCGGCGCTGTCGCCAGTATACGGATCATTACAACTCCCCGGCCTTCCGGCCATCCTCTGACCGCCCTCCAGCCGCCAACCCTACACCGGCCCTTCCTCAACCTACCTGCCCGCCGCCGCCGCCGCCCCCTCGAAACCAGGCCTTCCCGTACGATTTCCACAACACAACCCTGAGTGCCGTTACTGCGCGGCGTTCGGCCCCGATGCTCGTCGATGCGGCCACAATCAACCCTGTAAGTCCCCTATTCTTCTGACCTTCGATGAACCTTCCCCTACTTCTGCCTTTATTGTCTCCGTCCTTATTGAAAATCACACTTTCAAGGCGTTAGTTGATACCGGCGCTAGCGTGTCCCTCATAACTCCATCTAGCATCCCCCATACTTTTAAATGCCGCATAGAGCCCTTGTCCCAGCCTCGTCCTATACAGACCGCTAACGGGTCTCAGATCCCAATTTCAGGCTCTATTTCCCTACCCTTCTCTTTGTGCGATTCTGAAGTTGTTAACGATTTTTTAGTCACCCCCTCAAGCCCATGGCCGGTTGTTCTCGGTCTAGATTTTCTCACTGATCATAACTGCGTACTCTACGCCCGTGACCGACGTCTCGTCCTTGCACAAACCAGTACACCCTCACCTCCTAATTCCACCCCTCTCCCGGATTCCGATACTGATTTTGACCTCGTTTACAATACTGTCAGGGCCGCAGTCGCTCTCGTCTCTACCTCCCTTGACGATATCCTTCCACTTACAGACTCAGTTGACCCTGATGCCGTGAACCAGCTTCGCGACCTCCCCTCCCAATTCCCCGACATCTTCTCCTGGTCCACCGATTCCCTCGGCCGTACCCACCTCGTGCAACATCGTATCGACACTAGCGATGCCCAACCGGTATGGCAAACCCCCCCCCGCCGTATTCCTGTCCACTACCGCGCCGAGGTCGACAAGCTATTAGACGACATGCTTAAGTATAAGATCATCCAGCCTTCGTCCTCACCCTGGGCCTCCCGGATTGCCATTGTCCCCAAGAAGGATGGCTCATTGCGGCTGTGCATCGCCTATCGTCGCCTGAACGCCGTCACAACGCGCGACTCCTTCCCACTTCCCCGACTCGATGATACACTGGAGTCACTCGGTAACGCCCGGTGGTTCTCTACCCTTGACCTCAAGTCCGGCTACTGGCAAGTAGGGGTGCACCCTTACGACCGCAAGAAGACGGCCTTTACCGTCCCACAAGGCCTCTTCGAATTCCAGACTATGCCTTTCGGCCTGTGCAACGCTGCGGCAACTTTCCAGCGGCTGATGTTTCGGGTCCTTAGACATCTGGTCCCCCACACCTGCCTCGTTTACCTTGACGATACCATCGTTTTCGGGGACTCAGTCGCACAACATAATTCTAATCTCCGCCTCGTCCTAGAAGCCTTACGCGATTCCAAAAAAATGCCTTTTCCTCCGCCCCGAAGTTGAATTCCTTGGTCACCACATATCCCCTGGCCACTTTGCACCTCTTCACGACCGCATGCAACTTATCCGTACATGGCCAGTGCCCTCCAACCAGACAGAACTGAGAAGTTTCCTCGGTCTCATGGCTTACTACCGCCGCTTCATCCGTAACTTCGCACGCATCGCTTCC
>JAYGXS010000411.1:0-27708 GCA_036362985.1 Ligula intestinalis
TGCTCTTTGTCCCGCCTCGGGTTTGACCCCGGCCATCAGGACCGGACGTGCGGGTGCCTTCGCAGTCCAGTGTTGCAAATCTCCCTGTCTGAGGTGTGACAGTGGCTTATAAGGGGATAAGGTCACGCGTTTTCTTGTGGCCTGATTGGCCACATTGGGATAACGTCACGCGACCAGTTGGCCTTCAGGGAACGGTGACAACTTGGGCAGGTGCTTTGACGTGCGTGCGTTGGTCTGGTCTAATGTCATTGTGCGTGGACAGTCATCGCGCGGGCATGAACACCGCAAAGGCATATCACCGTGAAGGCGCTCAGAGTGAACACATAGAGACATTTGGCTAGGCACGACGCCTCAGGAAGGCCGTCAATGTTGCTAGCATTTGGTCAGGCTAATCTCCTAACACAGTCTCCATTTTCTTTGCCGGAAATACTATCTGACTATTCTACCAGGCTACTCCTTCTTCACGTGGATTGCAAAATATTGCATAATTTAGATATATTTTAGCTTTTAAATTGCATAAATAGTCGACCCATTCCAGAAACTGGGAATTGCGCAACAAAATTCATAAGTCCTCGCCTCTGCGTAAGCGTTAAAGGTACATTTATTACTTCTCAAGGGGATTTACTCCCATGGTGGGCCCTCAGTCGTCCTGTGCGGTGTACAACTTCGTCCTTGATCATGAGATAGAAGCGAGCCAATCAAATGACGCAAGTTCTATGCATGATACACGACAAAAAAATCAAATCAAACACTATACTGAGGAGATGTGTGCTCTTAAGACTTTCTGCTAACACCTTATGGACGCAGCACAAAGGAATTCTCGTCTCAACATACTATGCTTGTCTGTTGTCCTCGATGATGGACTTGCGTTAGAATCCCCCAGAGTTTTATGAAACATTATCTAGCATCGGTAATAGTTTAATCTTCTTTCTTTGCTAGTTTTGTCTGGATATTTAAGCATTCAAAAATTCCAATTGAAGTTATGGCTTTCACTGTTTGATTTAACTTCAATGAAAAGTATTTATGCTTCATACATAGATTTTGCCATGGGGGCGAAGGCGGCGATGCAATCAGACCCTAAGGCCAGAAGCGCACACTACTAAGTCATGTTTGCATGTCTGGCGGACGTGCACGCCATCGTCGCCTCGAGCTCACGCAACGCTCGTGCACATGTGCAGTGCAAATGTTCTATAAACTTCTCCCAGGGTTGCCGCGTGGGAAACCACAAATCAGCGTGCAGGCCGGGATCCCCCTCGCACACTATAGGCCAGGATGATTCTAGATGGAACAGAGCCTTATAAATAGGCTGTAGTGGTCAAGTTAAAAGATCACCTGTCTCTGTGCCGTCCTGAATAAAAGCTCTTGCAGTCAGCAACCGCTCCTTGCCTTCGTTCTGACAACCCCTGGGGATATAGCGAAAATTCGCTTTGTCAAGCCTTGGCTGGACATTTTTCAGGCTATTATTTCGTTGATTTACGTTCACATAAACGCTCATGGGACTCATCTACCTTAGGTCTCACCAGAGGCCCCGACAGTTGTAACAGCCGTAACAGCCCCCTTAGCGGTCAACTGAACGTTCATCAACGAGTGTAAATAGCTCCTGACCTAAGTTTAGTTTACACCGAGCTCGTGGCTCAATGGTTTGGGCATTTGACTCTGGTCGCAAAAGGTCACAATTCCGAGGCTCGAGTGGGGCACCACTTGAGTCATGACATGACTGGGTGGCGACGTCTAGTAAGTCAGAAATGCTCATTCTAGTCTTTGCCGGCAATCTGCCTATATTACTAGGCCATTTCTTTTTCACATAGGTTGCAAAATACTATGCGCAATTTCGACAAAGTTTAACTTTTATTTTGCCTAACATTGCCACCCGTCACAGCAACTGGTAGCTGTGCAACAAAGCTCAGATGATCTCACCTCTGCGTAAGAGGAACAGTTCCATTTATGACTTCTTAAGAGGATTTAGTTCCTCTTACCGCATCTTCTTCCAGTGGCCGGCTTGAAATCTAGAGGACGTTTAATAAATGAGGCAGAAAAAGCGTGCACTTTACTTTTTTGTGGACAAATGTCAGAATTTATTCCCATAGGATAAAGCTTTTTGACAAAAAGAGCTCTCCAAGTTGCTACCTTTTTGTAGCAATGCGTAAGTTCATTCCCTTTTTATCAGTGGGCCAGCACCGGTTTAAAGCAAGCTTCCCTTCTAGGTTTTAACGCTGAGGATAACTTGTTATTTGTGTATGTTTTTCTTGTCGATCTCTCGGGAAATCTATAGCCACGATGAACTTTTTTGCATAGTCCCATAAATTAAAAAAAATTAATTTCGAGCTAACATTTTTGACCGCGAACTAATTGATGCGGCCCTGGATAACCTTCTTTTTCGTAGAAGTCCTTTTAAGTTAATATGGGATCAACACTTTCTACGTTAAGTCCTATTTACTACTCCTCTCAGCAACAAAGGGAGACAAAAGCAGATTATGTAGTCCCCTTTATTTACCTTTAGTCCCAGCATTTGTCCTACGAAAACAGTATTTAAAGGGTTTTGGAGGTGGAGGAATAAGAAAGGCAGATAAAACTTAAGCAGTAAGTGTAAAGTGAAAAAATGAAATCGGACATGTTTCCCGTGGCCGCTGGGAGTAAGTTGTTCCGCATGTAAATTGAAGGTGCGCGCGGCAGTTAGCACCGCCGACCATGGTAGTCTTACTCCACATCGGTAAGTTGGACCTCAGGTAAGTTGGAGTAGACGACCTTCTAACCACCATTTCTATTTTTCGGGAATTTCAAGAAACCTGCATTTTGATAATCGGGCGTTTCCGAAATGCGTTAAACGACAACAGAGATTAGGAAAATCTACAGATCTAAATTAATAACACTTAATACAATAAGATTAGAATACAGATAGCAGTTATTACAATAATTTCCACTGGGTGTCCTTATTCCCCACCATTAAACCCTATAACCACCGTTTTCGTAGGACAACATGCTGGAGAGTAGAGATTAATTAGGTGGACTGCATCAGCAACTTTTGTCATCTGTATACTTAATAAAATCGGTGACTGTCTCTGTGTGTGTCTCCGTTATCATTGGTCGCCGGAGTCAGGTTGACACGTCTTGTGCGCTTTCGACGCACGCATGTTAGTACCACGATCACTTCGTCCGCACGCGTTCTCGGTCACCTGTGCGTGCCGGTCTCTACGTCGCTCCCTCATTCTACTATGCGCGTGAGGATTCAAGTGACGCCCGACGTGAAATGTGGATGTGAATACGCCACAGGGGGGGGGGGGGCAGGGGGGGTTGGGGGGGGTGGGGGGTGGGCGGGGGTGCGGAAGGGGTCGTCGCTTCCACCCCTCGGTCACCCCTCGCCAATGTAGCAAGGGCTATAACCGTGTTTGCACAGATGCTTCAAATTCACTCACCGTAAACCGAGCATCCAAACGCCACCGACACCGTCTCGAGAGGTGGACACCTCCAAACAAAACTTGAGACGATGACCACGGGACAACATTCATTGTCGGACTAATTCCCCTCTTACCCCCTCCCCCCACCCCCATTTCGCTGGTCCCCAATTATGACTAGAATCTGAAGCCCATGATCCCTTTACACCTCGCTCTCCCGCTTACCCCTCTGTTACTACTGCACGGATTGAGCGTAAACCCCTTGACCTCCTATCACTTGGACCCCCCTTTTACTTACGCGTAAGTTGTCGCGGCCGGTTGAAAGACCACCACCCCCCCTCCCTCTACAGCGATGCGGCTAGCTCTTAAGTTAGGTTGAATAGCCTACCTCATAAATCCCTTCTCTTTCAATCAAACCCTTACAAACTATCATTATGGACAACAGTGATGACGTCAGGCATGTTCTGAATACAAACAAGTCGACAAACGATGATGGGCTGGTGACTGAAGGTAACGTTGTAACCTTAATTCTTTTCTATTTTATGTTATTCTGTTTAAAATAATAACCTATTTGTAGGTTCTACCTCATTAGGTAGAAACGGAATAAAAGCAGCCGCGAGAACACAAGTTCAAACGAAGGAACAGAAGAGACTTGCCAATGGTAATAGACGTTCGCAAGAAACACAGGCAGAGAGACGGTTTCCACTGGAGACTAATGCCATACGTCAGCAATATCGACGCTCCCAAGAAACCGAAGATCAAATGCTGCAAAGAAGACGCGAAGACGCGATTCGTCATCAAATTAACTTCTTCCAAGAAACCGAGGTCCCAACCCTGCAAAGCAGAGAGCTAGATAGGTTAAGAGATTCGCAACGTCGGCAACACGAATTACCCAGACGTAGAAGTGCACGTCTGACTATGCAAGCATCACAGAGAGCGGATCAACGCCCAAACGATGCTGGAAACTCCAGTTTGCAACTAATTCCCATACGGTTTGGCGACTCTGGCCCGTCGGTTGCTTCTATAAATGCTCAAGTGTGGGATAAAGCCTCACTCAATTACAACCCAAGTCTTGGTTATGCGGAAGATGTAAATGTTTCCCTTGGGAAGATGGCAGAAGTTTGTGGACATTGTCAGGCGAAAAAATGGACTGGTGAGACGATCGGCATTTGCTGTTCCAACGGCAAAGTTCTACTGAATAACTTCCACCCAACGCCAGAAATACTTCAAACATTGCTTGCTGGTAATACCGACGACTCGACGGATTTTCTTTTTCATATTAGAAAATACAACGGTGCGTTTTCAATGACCTCCTTTGGAGCCAACGTAGTTCGTGAGGTTGGATTTATGCCTACCTTTAAGGTGGAAGGCCAGGTTTGCCACCGGATTGGATCGTTACTACCTCCTTTGATGGCGAGCCGAAATTTCTACAAATATATTTCGTAGAAGACATAAACCTACAGGCTCAAAGCCGATCCCTAGTGTACCCAAGCTTAAAGCATCATATAATATTGTCCCTTTAAGACATTCTACACAAGCGCAACAGCTACGTTAACAGTTCCAAGTCCGCCCTGGAGATGCACGCTTCCATTGACTTCACTATTGTCATCGATGCCGATGAACGTCCTCGTGGATAACATCACTGAAGATTTAATGCTCCCACATGCAACGAGGTGGCCGTCATTATGTCAGAAATTCAGCACGGCAACAGGGATATTGTCTTGAGAAGGAGGGACGATAGGTTGCAAAGGATATACGAGACACACCGTTTATACGACGCCTTACAAACCCTCTCATGCATGTTAATGAGGAAGACGGTTATCGCATCGGTATACCTCAAATTAGCACCCGTAAAACAGTAAACTGTAAAGCCTTCTACTAATATCACTTTATGATTCGGGAACGAACCTTCAACCTACTTTGTGGATTAAAAAGTCGTTCCTGCAATTTGCTGTTGATATGTTTGCCAAAATGGAAACAGAATGCCTTTGCTATATCCGCACACATCAGAGAGAACTTCGCGTAGACAACTACATCCACCTTAGAGCCAATATCCTTTCTGATGGTGGTAATGGTGCTGGTCATGGTCAACTTTTCATCTTGCCGTAAAGCCACACTGGGTCTCCTCACTACATGCATGTGAAAACCCAAGATGCGTTGGTTGACGTTAGGCATTATGGTCGCCCGGCTCTATTAATTCCGTTGACCTGCAACCCATCGTGGCCTGAAATTAATAATGAGTTGTTCCCCGGTCAAAAGCCACAGGATCGCCGTGATTTGTCCGCGCGGGTATTCCAGCTTAAGTTGAAAACCATGATGAGACTCATCACAAAATTCAAAATTTTCGGTGCTGTTCAGTATCACATGTACACTGTTGAGTGGCAAAAGAGAGGATTGTCCAACGCTCACTTTTTGGTCTGGTTGAAGGAAAAATAGCACTCTTCCAATGTCGAAAAATTTATATGCGCAGAGTTGCCGGACCGATCCGTTGCCCCTGTCCTGTTTGAAACGATCAAAACTCAAATGGTGCGTGGCCCATGCGGTCAGATAAATCCTAACAGCACTTGCATGAAGGATAGAAAATGTACCAAGAGATATCCCAAATGATTTCTAGATGCAATTCAGACTGATGGGAATGGTTACCCTCTCTATAGAAGGCGACAACCTGAGATTGGCGGATTCGAAGCAGTTATCAATGAAAAGCGAAACGGTGGTGTGGTAATTGATAACCGTTGGATTGTGCCGCATTGCCCCTTACTGTCGAAAGTATCCAACGCCCACATCAACTCAGCGAAGTCCATCAAGTACGTCTGCAAGTACATCAACAAAGGATCCGATGCCATCATGTACTCTCTCAACCACCGTAGCAATAAGGATGAGATTGCACAGTATGAAATGGGCAGATACATTAGCAGCGATGAGGCATTCTGGAGAATCTTTAGTTTTGATATCCATTACCGTTTTCCGGCCATTGAACACTTAAGCGTCAACCTGAAAAATGGCCAACGGATTTAATTTACGGAAGGATTCCTCTTGGATCAGCTTCAGAATCTTAAAGATACAACTTTGACTTCTTTCTTCAAATTGTGCCAGCAAGATTCGTTTGCCCAGACACTTTTCTATATTCAGGTCCCCTCATACTACATATGGAATCGAAACAAGTGGGCCCGACGAAAGGTAGGTATTCCAGTTGACGGACATCCGGGCATCAAGTATGATGTGAAAATGGGCAGAATTTACACGCTTCACCCCTGTCAACCAGAATGCTTATACTTACGAATGCTACTCCATGTAGTTAAAGGTCCAACATCGTTTGAAGATCTAAGGACGATTGACGGTTTTCTTTGTTCTTCCTACAGAGAAGCCTTGCGAGACATGGTCTGCTTCAAGATGATAATCAGTGGGAAAACACCATTGGTGAAGCTGTCGTTGCTAACGCTCCTTTTCAATTACGACGACTGCTTGCCTTGTTGATCAGAAGTTGTGAGTTTAACTGCCTCCATGATCTATGGTTAAAGTACAGAAATGATATGTCAGAAGACTACCGACATCAAATACAGTTGCAAAATGCCCATCTTCCCGTAGACTACAATGCCGCCATCTACAACATGTCACTCATTCACATTGAAAACACCTTGGTTGAAATGGGTGAAGAGCAACTTGAAAGGTATGGATTTCCTCCTTTTGACAGGAGCATTGACAATCAGCTTCCAACTGAAATTCAGCGGGAACTTTGCTACAATGTCACCGATCTGGCAGCATACGTGTCTCTTCAAAAACCAAGGATGCTGGTCGATCAACTTCACGCATTCAACACTATTATTGACAGTGTCCATAACCCCAGTAATGGCGACCACGTTTTCTTTTTTGATGCACCCAGTGTAACTGGCAAAACGTTCGTTATTCAGCTGCTTTTGGCTGTTGCATCGGCTGGTATAGCAGCGACGTTACTTCCCGGTCGCCGAGCTGCTCACAGTACCTTCAAGCTGCCGTTTAGATTACCTGATGATGGCAACGCAACATGCCACATAAGCAGAGGTAGTGGATCATCTGAATTGTTGAAACGGTGCTCAGTTATAATCTGGGAAGAGTGTACCATGGCCAACAGAGTTGCACTGGAAGCGGTTGACAGAAAGCTGTGTGATGTCACAGGAAAAAACATTCCATTTGTTGGTATCACAATTGTTTTATCTGATGACTTCCGCCAGACACTACTGGTGATTCAAAGGGGTACCAGGGCTGACCAGGTAAAATGCTGCCTAAAATATTCACCGCTATGGTCAAAGGTGAAGACATATAAACTCACGACAAATATGAGAGTTCCCCTGCACAATGCCCATGAAAACGACGGATTCTCCACCAACATCTTGAAGATTTGCGAAGGGAAAATTGACAGCGATACTACTAAAAACATCCCTTTTATTTTGGTTGCAAATTTGCTGAGCAGTGACGAAGATCTTAGAGGCAAAGTTTTCCCTGATCTCCAAAATAACTTTACCAACGCAGAATGGCTATGCGAACGAGCAATTCTGGCTCCGACCAACAAATTCGCCAATTCCATTAACGACAGAATTAGGCGTCTGCGTCCAGGTGAGGAAAAACTATACAAATCATTTGATACGACGGTTGATCCTTCCGACTGTGTTAATAATCCAGTTGAATTCCTGAACAGCTTGGAAATATCTGGCGTTCCATCGCACAAACTGGTTCTGAAGGTTGGCGCACCAATTATGCTGATGAGAAATATTGATGCACCGCGGCTATGCAATGGCACGACGCTAATTGTCAAGCGACTGATGTCATACCTTATAGAGGCCACAATTATGACCGGTTGTGCAAAAATGGAGACTGCTTATATCCCCTGCATTCCTATTGTGCCATCTGACAATCCTTTTGATTTCCGACGACTTCAATTTCCCGTGAAGGTTTGCTTCGCCATGTCCATCAACAAGTCCCAAGATCAAACCTTCAGGGTGGCTGGAATTCGCCTGGAAAAATCGGTCAGCTCTACGTTGCGATATCTCGGGTTGGCTCGAAAACCAATTTGTACGTGTTGGCACCCAACGGCGTTACGAGAAATTTCGTTTACCCAGAAGCGCTAGTCTGACGAATCTACCTTCCATCTCCTTACGGTGCGTATTGATCCTTTATTCCTGCCTACTCATGATCCCGTATTTCTCACTCTTGTTTCATTGAAAAATTATGCTCTCTCAATGCCCACATTTAGCACTTTCCGCCGCATACACACTTATTTAGTCACTCATATTTTAATGCCACCTGTGGACACGTTTGTGACGCAGTTTGATAAGCATTAAAAAGAATTTCTTTGTAAGGATTCTAGACTAATTACATTGCCACTCGGCAGCAAGTAAGGTTTGCCACCAAACTTCTCTGGCAGAAATTTCCTTTTAAAACCATACGGCTCGCTACTTTTCACTACTTTGTTTGCCTAGAATAACTGGTGACGATCATTGGGCTGCCGTGCTTCGATATCTGGTTGGCAGACCCGGTAATCAGCAAAGGTGTATGATGGGCTCAACTCCGGTACTCGGCGATGTTCTCCTGTCCATTGACATCTTCCCCTCATGTGACCATTAGGGTATTGATCAACCACGATGAACTTTTCCTGACGTGCTTCCAACACTTTCAGCAGCATAACATCCGATATAAATATGCCCGTAACCCCCCCTCCCGACCCCAGCCCCACAGTCGACAGTTTTTCTCCTAAAAATCCCGCAAAACGGCATTCGAAACTAGACTTAAGGAAAATGCCTGAGTAGTTTTTTACTGTCTTCTCCTACCCAACGCTGATCCATTTCTGGCAGCGCCACAGGTTCTGCATCATAACTATGTACAAAGAGGGAGTTCAAAGGTATTAACCTATGAATTTCCCAAATAAAGCTGAAATTAACTGGACATAATAATTTTAAGAAGTCTCATATGCGGTTTGCCTACCTAAGGGTCAACAACATGTTAGGAAGCCCAAGGCGAAGCCGGGCTTCGGCGCTAGTATTATATAAAATTAACAATAAGATGCTAGTCTTTACGCATTTGTAGTAAAAATATGATTTTTTAATAGATCTAGATGCAAACAGACACTGCCACCGAACATGATGAGTTCAGACTTCCACAGATAACAAGACAGATGCCTAGACTCAATTAAGAAGTCCGGGGTGTCAGAATTAGTGAGTAGCATATACAAATGTAAAATTTTATCTATAGGTATTTCCGAGGCGTAGATTATGTCTGCTTTCTTGTACATATAAATGGTAACTGCTAAGTAGATGTTCATCCAGTTTCCGTTTAAACGCATCTATGGTGTTCACCATTACGACCTCCTCGGGCAGTCCGTTCCAGGCACCGACGAATCATTGTGAGAAAGACTGCTTGCGGACCTCTATATAGGATAGGGTTCCCCGCATTTTTAGGGAATTCCCACGAAGGTTGGTTGATGTC
Source organism: Ligula intestinalis (assembly GCA_036362985.1). Taxonomy (NCBI): domain Eukaryota; kingdom Metazoa; phylum Platyhelminthes; class Cestoda; order Diphyllobothriidea; family Diphyllobothriidae; genus Ligula; species Ligula intestinalis. Next base: position 9,849 of record JAYGXS010000411.1, read on the forward strand.
GCGAAGGCGAAGTAGTCATCAAACTTCAGGGCACACTCCCGATTCCTCACGAGGCGGTACGTCTGTATGAGTTCAGCGCGGATTTGTCTATACTCAAGGGGAATACGATAAGTGCTTCTAGTCTACATTCGTTAGATGAAAACTTTAGGCCCTTCACAATTTTCGTTGCCCTTCGCTGAATTTAATCCAGCATCTGGTTATCTTTGTGCATCCATGGTCGCCACGCCTGCACGCCATACTCCAGATGTGAGCAATGAAATTTCCCATAGATTTTGCCGAATAGTTTTTTGTCTATGTTGACAAAAGTTCGCTTAATGGCAAACAAACACTGGTCGCCCTCTTGGCAGCCGCAGCACACTCTAAAAATGGCTTCAGGGATGGCACAATAGCCATACCCAGATCTTTTTGTTCATTGACGTTTGACAGGTACCTTCCATCGATTACGTAGTTGTGTGAGTCATCCGTTGCGCTTTCTTTCTTCGTCTTGAGTCGCAATGTGACACACTTCGCAAAGTTAAACCACATTAGCCATTTTTGGACCATTTACCTAGGCGGTCAAGTCCTTCTTGCAGAGTTTTTTCATCATAAGCGTTTCTGATGGGTTGCCATATCTTAATATCATCTGCAAACAAGACTACACTACTGGCCACTCCATGCCTACAGTCGTTGACGTAGATTAGGAACAATAGTGGCCCAAGAATGGAGCCCTGAGGCACTCCACTCGCAACTGGCACTTAAGAGGATTTTGCGTTTCCGACGCAGATGAACTGCGATCAGCCTATGAGGAAATCTCCTATCCAACTTAGTAAATTCCCACTTATCCCAGATTCGCCAACCTTGTAGAGTAGCCGTTGGTGAGGGGCAATATCGAAAGCTTTTGTAAAGTCTATGTAAACAACATCTATGGTGGTATTTTCGTCTAATGACCTGGATCAATGCTCCATAGAATAAAGCATATTGGTCTGGCAGGAGTGGTTTCCTCGAAGCCCGTGTTGGGCACCATCAAAGAAGTCTTTTTCTTCGAGGAATTTCATGGTGGTCTTTTTGATGATTTTTTGCATAACTTTACAACAGATGCAAGTTAGGATCACTGGTCGATAGTTGCTCGCGCTGGTTCTGCATCCACCCTTGTGATTTAGGTCTATGTTCGCAACTTTCCAATCAGATGGGAGGAGGCCTCGATCAAAGGACAACTGAAAAATGTGCGTAAGCGGTCTGGAAAGTTCCGAAGCCAAATCTTGCAGTACCTTTGCTGGTATTCTGTCTGGACCCGGAGACTTAGCTTCATTAAGCACAAGAAGTTCATTTATTACATCTTCTTCTTCTGGGAAACGGAGGTCATCCATGATTCTGCCATTACTCTCTGCATGGAAGTCTGTCGGATTAAAATGCAGTTCCTCAGTGAAAACAGATGCAAAAAACTTTCTCAGGTGTTCTGCTTTTTCGAGATTGTCTATAAGCTCCTCATTCTTTTGACCTTTTAGTACTGCAAGTATGTCTTAGTTTTTACCCTGCTGTTGACGTTACTCTAGAACACCCTTGGCTTCGTTACGGCCCGCTCGATAATTTTCGCTTCGTAGTCTTTCCGCGCTTTTCGAATGTTTGATCTTACCTCGTTCCGCTTTTGGCGGAATTCTTCGTAGTGTGAAGGCTGGCGTGTTGATGCGTACCTTCTCCAGAATTTCTTCTTGTGGTTTATTTGGCTCTTCAGATCTTGCGTTAACCTAGGGGGGTTTGCTCGCCTTTTGTACTTTTTTTCAGCGGACAGTTTTGATGCATAACTTCGCGTAAATGATCCCTGACAGGGTTCCAGTCGGCACCCGGACTACCGGTGAGAAGGTCACACCAATTTATTGCTGCTAGTTCATTTCTCATTGCGGTGTTATTTCAGCGCCAGAAGTCTAACCGAACCTCCGTATTTCTCGGTTGATTGGTGTTCGGAGCATATTCCCACAGGATCATGACATGATACACCTTTCCACGAGGCCTAATTTCGCTTGTATCAATCGGGTCTTTCGATAATACGAGGTCCAAACAGTTCGCTGTTTGTGCTTCTTTTATTCTCGTTGAGAATCCAACATTATGCACGAGAGAGAGGTCCCCCGTCAGCTTTAAGAATATTGGGCAAAAAGACTCACGAGAACCCTTAACTGATAGCTCATGCCAGTTAATCAGTAGGCCGCTAAATCTTCAATGATCAGCGCATGTTCATTTTAAGCCAATTCACGTATTAGTCCAAACAAGGTCTCCCCACCCACTGGAGATTGATTTGGCGGTCTATAGACAGTCATGAAATGTAAAGTGGGTGCACCATGCGTGTTCATTTTAAGCCACAGCGCTTCACAATCATGAGAGGAACCAATTTTGCGTTCTGACGCAATGATTCCCTCCTTGACAAACACTGTTATTCCTCCTCCCATCCTATGTATCTGGTCCCAAAGAAAAACTTGGCACTCTTTGGGTACAATTTTGGCATCCATTACGTCGGCCTGTAGCCAGGTCCCCGTAATGAATATGACATCAAGCTATACAAACTTTGAGCTCGTTAATCTTCTGAAGCAAACTCTTTGCGTTCGTATAAAGAAAGCGCAGCTTCGCGGACACAGATTTCTGAGTGATTTGTGGGTCGAGGAAGCCAGAAGGTCTCTGCGAATTAGCTACTTTATTGCGTGAGTTTTAGTATGCTTTATGTCTGTAAAGCTCAGCGTTATTGAATATCACCAGAGAAACGACCTCCGGGGGGTGATGATTTCCCCGTTCATTATTCACAGGTTCCTCTCGCCCGCATTGGATCTTCTGTGGAGTTCGGTTTTCAGTGCCCTCAACTTCTCCCTCTCGGCCGGCGAGTACTCCCACCGAAAAAAAAACCGTTGGGTACTTGTTCCGTAGTTGCGACTTTCTGTTCAATAGTGGTTTTGGTTGTTCTTCGTGCTTGAGCATACATTTTATTTTTCTGGGTTGACCCGAGTCCATACATGGACCCTTGTTCAGGCCCATACTATATGTTTTTAGAACAGGGACCACCATTTTTTCATTTTCATGCAGGAGAAATTTAATGTATTCACGGAATAAATCCATATCATGGTCAATTTTATTATTTGGGGTCTCCGAAGAAGATTCAGGCATGCATTGCATGACGATGCACTGGATGTGATTGAATAATGGGCTATGAGGTTTATTAGTGGACCCTACCGACGTGTGGGTATCCTGGACTTGGGCTGTGAGATCCCTAAGCTCCGGCATTTGATAATTGGGAGGACCCGACAGCTCCTCTTTTTTGCCAAGGCCACATTTTTGTCTGGTAGTCGGCGGCTAATTAGGCCTTTTAGGAGACGCAACCAGACTAGTTCTTACTGGTATCTTAGACACCACCTGCGTGGTTTTTGGGACTGCGTTAAGCATGACAGCTTTTGAGAAAGCAAAATGTTCAGTCCCTTTATCGTGGTCTGCTTTTTCTTATGGCAACACAATCTGCCTCTTTGCCCAACGTAAAGGGTTCTACTCCCGTGTCTTCTACATTTTCGTGGATTTCCGACTCTTCGACAAGGTCGAGTTCCACTACTGGTTCTGCTGTAGTTTGCTTATGGAGTATGCAAACCTCCTCTGTTTTCTTCGTCTTGGCCTTTTCTCGGCCTTCAGTCGTCTCCGACATCAAGCCATGCGTTAGAAAATGCAAAAGTGACTTCAGTTCTGCTAATTTCAATTAAATGCTTAAGAAAGTTCCATGTCTGATATGCCATCTCGATCTTCGTACTTTGTGTCTATTGAGATCCAAGGACTTCTAGGCCTTTTAGCAGGGCACAATTTCGTTGCGCCAACCATGTGGTTTCTACCCTCGAAATTGCAATTTGGGCTTATATCCTGAATTAAATCAGTGGAAACCATGTGCTGTCGTGGTCTAATGGTAACGACCGATGCCCGCGAACCACGGGTTTTGGATTCGAATCCCACTCGCGGCAGACATTTTACACGTTGCGCTGTACGTTTAGTTTTGCTTCCCATCATAGATCGAAGTAAAGTTAAACTATAATAAAGCTCTATGGAATATATATAAAGCGGTTAACTGTATGGAAAGGATATTGGACCGACTCAGCCGTTTGTAGATAGCTGGAATCCCTGAGAAATGTTGATGGAAGGCGGTCACGGAGATGGTTCTCGTTTTGACAAGTGCCTGCCGTGGCTTCTGAGGCTGGGGATGTTGTGAAAACGAATCCAGTGGCTAAAAATGAGTGTCCGCCAGAGTGCTAGCTGGTCCGAAATACCGAAATCCCGAAAATAGTATTTCCCACGGAGGACGAGAAATTTGAACCGCAATTTGAAGCGCGCTGTGTTTGCTTCAAATTTTCAAATGTTTAAGTGAATGGACATTAGCATTGTGCGAATGTATTATTATAACTAATGCATAATAAAATATACGTATGAACTGGCAAATCGGCACCCCATAAAGTATTGTTCGGTAGAAGGAGTTCTTCGGGAAAAAGTGATATCTTGTGTTCAGCAGACGAAGATGCGATCACTGGAACAAGAGTTTTATTTGCCTGACGTTTCGGATTCCGCCGGGAATCCTTAGTCATAGGTCGCATGCGCATGTCTTAGACCTGTTTACGATGACCTATGACTAAGCATTCCTGACGGAATCCGAAACATCAGGCAAATAAAACTCTTGTTCCAGTGATCGCATCTTCGTCTTCTGAACTGCTTCCTGGGACTCAAATATTCGCTACTATTGGCGATATATTGTATATATGTTACCACGAAGGTAATGTAAAGAAAGCCTTTTTGAATGTAAGTCTTGTAGGAATATCCTTTTTTGTAAGCTATACGCTTCGTTTATGCGTTATTTAGAAACGAAACAGACGCAAAATAATAAGCATCAGAAGATTAAATGGCGAACATACGTTTGTTTTCGATAACTCTCATCAGGCCTTTACATTTATATGGCAATTAAGTAAATGATTTGTGCGCGTTAGTAGAAAAAAAAAGAATTGTTTTCAGGACAGGGGAATGGGTGGTCAAAATCTGCTGAGGTATCAGTATCAGTATTTAGAGGGATATGTAGGAAAAATTCCTTTGAGTGCCCTCCTTGTACATATGAGCAGTGGTAGCAGAAAATTTGTTTCTCAGAGTGTTTGCGAGGCCAGTTGTACTGTGTCATAGGATGAAAATAGGAGCAGACAGTAAAAAACTCCTCAACGATTTTTAGGAGAAAAGCTGTCGCTCTTGTGGGGGTAATGCAGGGAATTTAGGAGGAAAAAGGGGATTTCGACGGGGGGCATTGCAAAGGTTCCCAGGATCATCACCGTGTGGAAGCCGCGTCCTGATTCTTCCTTGCTGATTGCAGAGTCCACCAACGGTACTGGAAAAACAAAGGCATCCGTCCAGATAATCGACAGTCCACTTTGGGTCGAACCAAGGGTGAATTTGTAGGCCGTCAAGTCTGGCTGATATGATCGCTAGCTGCCTTTGGCGCAATGGTAAGAGGTTGAGATCTGAGAGCCGTGTGTGGTAAGGCTGCGAGCCCTGCCCCACGACAAGTTTGGTTGCACGCCGTTGTACCTTTTCCAGGATGTTGATGTCTTTCCTGGCCCAGGGTCTCTAAGCTTGGATAGCGGATTCTAGGTGCATTCGTACGAAGGTTCCGAAGACTTTTGTGGAACACTCTTCATTGAAATTAGAAAAAGCTCGCAGGACGAGGTATAGGATCGACATCGCGGAATTGGCTACCTTAGTGCAATGCAGGAAGGGTTTAAGCGAAGGCCTGATCCAGACTTCCAAGTCTTTCTGGGCGTTCACTTCCTTCAGTGGTATGTCATTCAGTCGGTAAGCCATCCTGTTAAAAGAACCGGATTTGCCGACTCGAATGGGGGTGCATTTGCTCTCATTGAACGGTAAGAGCCAGTCCGCCGACCATTTTTGAAGTCTATTGAAATTTTCCTGTAAGTGCACTTCGTCAGCCGCAGTTCGAATTCCGCTCCAAAGTTTGATATCATCGGCAAACATGGCGATACCACAATCCAGTTCGTGGACACAGTCGTTGATGTAGATAACAAACAAGATAGGGCCGAGAACGGAGCCTTGGGAAACACCACTCCCAACCTCAACCTTGGCTGACTGTTTGTTGCTGGTGTGGACAGTTTGCAAGCAATCGATTAGGAAGCTTTTTACCCAAGTAAGGAGCCTACCCCTTACTCCTATGCGGCTGAGTCTATAAAGGAGGCGGTGGTGCGGCACGCTATCGAAAGCCTTTTTGAAGTCAATATAGACAGGTCCCAGGAATCGCCTCCACTTCTTCTTCCTCTTCTGGGGAAAATGAAGGTAAAATTATCTCTGGACCGCGAATATTTTCGCATATTAACTGAGGTTCTACTATCGACTGCCTCAGTCCACCGTTCTAAACAGTAGAGCAAGTTTGTTACGCAGGACCTACCATGCTGAGCATCCGATAGCAGATGGTTTTGTTCTAGGAACTGCATTAGTTGTTGCTTGATAATTTTTTCCATGATTTTGCAACAGATTGCAGTAAGGCTGACCAGTCGGTAGTTATTTGCTGAGACCCGGCTTCCCCTTGTATAGCGACGCAATCCTCGCGGATTTCCAATCTACTGGTGGGCATCCAGCCTCGACGGAGGTTTGGAAGAGCATATAGAGTGGTTTGGCCAACTCATTGGCAAGCTACTTCAAAATCTTGGCCGGTACGTCGTCGGGACCTGGTGACTTAGATTCTTTTAACCTTAAGAGTGCCTTAAGAGAAACAGTCTCGGGGAATTAGACAATCTAAACTATTGTATCCGCTTCGGTGTCGTCGGTGAGGTGATCGTATGGCGTTTCATTTGTGAATACTGACCTGAAACATTTAGAAAGATGATCAGCCTTTGCTTCATCATCTATCGATTCTCTTCCATCAGCGGTTCTCAGCAGGGGTATCGGATCCATGTTTTTGGTACACTGCCTGAAGTAACTCTAAAACAGTTTGGGGTTCACTGTGGCCAGGTTTAGCAAGTCTGCTTCGAAAGCCCGTCTTGTTTTGAGAATAAGACCCTTGACCCGGTTTCTCTGAGTTTTGTAGGCACTGACAGATGCAGAAGTCCTGTCTGCTAGCATTTTTTCCACAGATTCCGCTTTTTGTTCACTTCTATTTTAAAGGCCTGCGTAAGCCATCGCGGTCTAGTGGTCACCTTTTTTCGCAAAATTGGACAGTGGTTTTCGATGAGTCTGTGCAGTGTGTTTCGGAACGCTTCCCAGTCCACATTTATGTTTCCAGAAAAAAAGGTTCCCACTCGGCGCGCGTGAGTTTGGTCTTCATTCGATCGAAATCGACTCGCCAAAGATTTCTTCTGGCTGTTGAGGGTCTCTCCGGTATTGAGAATTATGAGTACTCCCATAGCAGTGCAATATTGTCGCTTTTACCTAGTGGTGGGAGACATGACACTTTGTCGATGCTGTCCTGCGATTTCGTAAGAACGAGGTCCAGACAGTTGGACTGTTGGCCATCGCGCATCCTTGTCGGAAAAGTGACGTTTTGCGTGAGAAATAACTTTAGAGTCATGCTCAGAAGGCGGCTGTCGAAGGTTAGATCGGAGCTATGTGCGCAGGCTGCACCCCAGTTGATGTGAGGCGCGTTAAAGTCCCCCACAATCAGGATGTCCGATCGTGCAGAAATCTTTTCCAGCTCCTCTAGCAAAGAGGCACCCACTACGAGCTCTATTCTCGGTGGTCGGTAGAGTGTCAGGACATCGAGTTTGGGTGCACCTGGTACTTTAATAGACAGCCAGATGGCCTCGGAAGTACACGCCAGTTTATCTATTTTGTCTAAAACTGTGAGTCCATTGTTCACGTATGTTGCTATGCCACTGCCTTGATGGCCTTCTCTGTCTTTTCTGAACAGTTGATAGCCAGGCATGGATACCTTGCCGTCGGTTACCTTTTCAGACAGCCAAGTTTCCGTTATTAAAACTATATCTTGTGATAATTCAAAGGCATGAATCTTCAGCTCGTCTAGCTTTGAAAGCATACTCTGTGCATTTGCGTACGTGAAAATTAACTTTCTGTTTGCTCGAGAAGTGGTTATAGTCAAGCTGTCCCCACCCCTTACCGGGTCGACTGTGCGGTCATCCGGAGAGCAGGTGTTAAGCTGCTGGCTGTTGCATTAGGAGCTTTTGACCAAGGTAACTGCTGCGCAGCGACGAAGTTCTTATGGGCACACATGATCGGTCTACGTAGTCTGATGTTGGCCGCTTCTGCCGAAAGGCACAGACGCTGTTCAAAAATTTTTGGGTAGCCTGGGGGTACCTTGTAGATCACTCGGAAGGCCTCTTGAGCATCCATCCCATGGTCTGAGTCTATAAGGTGCGCTAGAATGAAACTATTTACACCCTTTAGTTGACCCTTCCCTAGCCATGCTTGAATGTGTTTTCGTACTCTCTTGGACAAACGCCGGCTCGTGCGACCAATATATACCGCCCCACAGGAGCAGGTAAATAAATATTTGTACGTGGAGGTGGTCTGGGATGGCAGTTTGTCCTTGATCTTTCCGTATGGGATGGGAGGCGTCGAGAGCACAAAATGGACGTTGGCTGCTGGGAATGTGGTTGCTACAGCTTGACTCAGGCGCCTCCTTAGGAGTTCGCTCAGTCTGTCCCCTTGAAATGGGACCCTGATGAACATGCGCTTTTTCTCTGCGGTTGACATTGCGGGTTTTGGTGGCCTAGTTGCCATATAAAATCAAAGGCCTGATAAAAATTATCAAAAACAAGCGTATATTCGCCATTTCATCTTCTGAAATTTTCAAGCGGAATTTTCGCAAAAATAATAAGTATTTATAAAATAGCCATATCTAGGAAAAATCAGTTTTGTATTCGCAAGAATATAGCCGATCGTGGAATTAATTTACTTAGGCGGAAAATAATTCAATATCAGGAGAAAAGTAAGCTCCTTCATCTTTAGTCGAATTGAACAGTTTATTTTCAGTTAAGTTGAAGAAATTGTCAACAGTCTCCAATTTCATTGTGCCATTACCTGTGAAAAAGGTAATATACACATAAATTCGTAAACAAAAGATTTAGATATTCCGATAATTGCTGCATTGCATTTCACAGTCTTAACGTTATATATAAAATTTTTCTTAGACAGGAAAGCACACTTTACAATAAATTAATGCAACATGCAAATACAAATATCAGCATTTCTGGTCTGCCCGTATGCATTTAAAACAGTATTAGGTCCGCCAAATAAGCCCGGTTGGCTGTAGCAGTTTGTTTGATATGAGTATCCACCATAAAATCGTATTTTCTTGCATAGAAAATTCTCTTTCACGTTGTGCCAATATCCTTTGATAATTTAACAGTGAGTTTTTATGGGATTGAGATCTGTGCTGCTGACAGAAATAAAAGGAAACTGGCGGTAAGATGCGGAGAGGATGCTGTTGTCTACATAGTACGGTTACAGCTGTAGATGGTTATAAATTAAAACCTCTTTTATTTATTTATTGAACACCAATCTACAGGCAATTTTTAAAATGGAGTTAAGCAGGAAAGCACCTCTTCGGCGCCTTGGAAAACCTCGTAGGCAGGAAAAACATAAAACAGTCTCCCTCTTTTGCCGTCAGAATTTGTTGGCTTTGCTTGAGTTTGTGCTTGGTCAATAGTAGGCAAAAAAAGACTTTGTTTCAAGTAAAGAACCTGGCTTTAAAGATACGATTTGAATGAAAGTTATGTACAGTTATAGGTCAAGTTTACAGTTTAGCTCGTAAAGTGTTTGAGTTCGGGACGGGGAGGGTTCACACAGGAACACAGTGTTCTCAGTCTTCCTTGAGTATAATGGTTTGGAGTTTCTGCACCAGCAGAATGTTTGTCGGCGAAGAGTTGCTAGCTGTCGGTTGAATAAAAAGCCGATTGCGGGCCGCATATTCAGCATCATTATCCTCAACATAAGGCCCAGCAGATTTAAAATTCCACGAATGCCATCAGACTGAAAAAGATATTCCGCCAAGTCAGCACCCAAAATTCGTGCAAGTTATCCTGAATGTAGAAAACTAATGGTAGGTTTCTTAGACATAGAATGATGTTGCTGTGTTTTAATACTTCTGGGCAGTTTGTTTCAGATTGCTATGGTGTTGATTGAAAAAATATGGTATCTTACTGTGGGCTGAAGTGAAGCTTGTTTTGCAACACGATAGTGTCCATTTTGCGCCAATGGATACCGTTGTAACCGAAGGCATACTTTAGGATGTCAACGAACCCCTTGCTGTGAATGGTTTTCATAGTCGACCGTCAAATCGACAGTTCTTTAGACTTGATAGCCATCAAAAGCATTAACTGTTCACAAACTGAATGTCAACATCAATGCAATCTGTTCTTTTGGAAAGTCCCTTCTCCATTTGCCCACTTTGGTTGACTTCAGAGACTTATTTAAAAGTAGCACTTCGTCGAAGAAGATAATTATCTTTTAGAATGAGGACCTTTTATAAATTAAGAATAGACTGCATAGCTGATAAAGCGTAAAGATAAAAGTTTTCAGATTTTGCTCAACAGGTAGAACAACATTGGTATTCAGGGGCAAGTGAAAAAAACACTGAAATTCGTAAACTGTTAAGCAGAATGTCATAGACAGTCTAAAAGCTCGTCACATTCGAGCGCTCGACATAATTACAGAGAGATCTGCTCAAAAGAAATTTCTCTCAATAAACAAACGATGGTAGGACTTTGGTAGAAATAACAACCGTTATGTTACTTTTTAGTAAACAACCAGCCTCTTCTTGTATGGCCTTTAATCTATTTTGATACCCCTCAACAATCCGGACGTGAATCCAAGAGAAACTTTTTTGCAGTTGTCAAAAGAAATTGGCAAAAAGCATGCGTAGAAACTGCAATTTTTACAATATACCCACGTTGCACAAACAGCAATATATAATTAGGAAACTATAGAAAGTCTTAAAGTTTTGCATCTGTACTTATTCTGTATTAATCTGTTGTGTTTTTGCGCTTGCCTGCCTTAAACACATTTATCTTCAGTGTTGGATCAGAGACTTGTCATGTAGCTATTCAATCGATTAATGAGGTTTCTGTGAACATTAAGTATTTTTATTTTAGTGACGAGTAATTTTTCAACTTACCTTTGTCTTTCTTTACTTGTAGTACTTAATTTACTTCTATAATAGTTAGGGAGACGTTGTGTGGGCTAAATTCGTGTTACTTCATTTTTGTCTATATCACGACATTTCATCAGCTATGCAGTCTTCTGTAAGTTTTAACAAAGATAAACTTTCTCTATTTGGTGTTCTACTTAAAAGCGGCTTGATGCAGTACCAATACATCCATTATTTTATAAATTCCTTCATATAGCACCTCTCACTGGGCATTAACTTTGTAGTGGCTTTATCGCTACAAATATATAAAACGTCTTAGCAAATACGCGATGAAAACTTTCAAGGGTACACTAAATGCTAATAAGGGATTTACCAGTCTATTCTAGTGGAAAAGTCGCAAAATCCAGTAAAGAGATTGACGATGAAGATTAGAAATGATACAACTCACTTAGATCCTTCGCGATCCTAGTCGGCAGTAGTCAAGTAGTCGACTTGCCAAAGGATAACTCTGCGAGGACTGGATCCAAGTTCGTTGGGCTGTGAGTTGCAAAATGTGGAGGAAACTCGTTTGCAACTTGTCGCTGGATTCTCCTGGAGCCCGAGAGTGATCACCAGAGAGGTGTCGTTGAAGGGCAAAATAAACAGCGGCAGGTGAGGAGGGAATTGAGCTGTGGAGAGTGATTAGCAAGATAGTTGCTAGCACGCGTCAAAACCGAAAGTGTGAAACAACGTGTTGTATTTAGTTTTCACAAACTTGGTTATTGATAAATTTAAACAACACGTAAGTAGGGCCAAGAGCCCACAGGTTCAAGCAAATAGACCCCGAAATAGTACAACCTCATTAGACATGAATGACACTTATCCTGGATCTAATAAAGATACACTGATCAATAAAAACACAAGTGTTAACATGACCATAAATAGCAATACCAGTCCTAACTCAACGAACTAAAGTAAAAAACCAGTGTTAGATTATTTCCCCCGAACAACCCAGAACAGACCATCATTCCCAAACAGAATTGTATATCAAAACGAATATCCGTATTTAAATGCACACCTTCAAATAACACCTTACCCCTTCTCTCAACCCATGTATCCTAGCCCATACACAAGACGACCACCGCACACCCAACCCTTTCAATATAACCCACACACTCAAATCCTACCTCGCACAACACCATACCCTCCGATAGTTACACAATGCCATCGAATTCCATCACTCTCATCACCAATTTTTCCCAACAATGCACAATTCGCCACAAATAGCCTAACACCACCATATTATCCACCAGTCACACAATTTCCGCTCAGGAGCTTTCAACAAAATCAAACAAGTTAAAGGAATCCACTTTTTTACAACAGATTCCAGCTTTTGTATCCGACACCATAAGTGTTGCTCTTATTAATGCTAGATCGATAGTAAACAAAAATTCCACGACTCAGGACTTTTATTGATACACACAATCCCGATATAGTCTTTTTAACAGAAACATGGGTAAACGAATCAACCTCCAATGCTTCACTTTTTATAGCAAACTACACCTTCTATAGACAGGAACGTGCTAATAAACGAGGAGGAGGTGGTATGATCTTATGACCCTTAAAAGCATTCTAATTGGATGTTGGTACACCCCTCCGGAATATAGTAATGATGACACGGGCCTTACAAATCTACTAGATATTCTATCAAATATCGAAACCGAATATAAGATAATTGCAGGAGACTTAAACCGTCCAGAAATAAACTGGACAGAACTATCAGCCCCATCCAGACATGATGAATTATTATCATCAATTGTGTTTTATAACGACGCAAATAATGAACAAACCAACCAGAGGAAACAATATTCTCGATGTTATTCTCGCCAATGATATTTGGCCCTTATATACGCACAACGACAGCTTAACCTTTGATAGTGATCATAAGACAATAATAGCAGTGCTCCCTCTTAACATTTAAATAAGACCTGATCCTAGTTGCACTTTTACAAACACCAAAAATCGTGACATTGAATCTATGAATAACTACATGAAGTCATTGGATTGGAGCTCTTTCCCCTTACAACATCCACTGTAGAAGCTGTTAACATATTATATGCCACCCTTAATTTTATTTGAGATACCCTAATTGACGAGAGATCCCCATGTAAGAAATCTTGATCCCAAACTTCCTTTCCAAACGGCTAACAAAACTTAAAAAACAACTCCACGACCCATGTATTAGTTATCTGTCTACGCTCAGACGCATTACAGAGATTCACGAGTTAGCCCAGAATATTAAAACAAATAAGACGATAGCAGCAGAACATCAAAAAATCGACTCCTCAGAAGGGACAGACCAAATCTTCCGGAAACAAATAAATTATCATCAAAAACAAGGCCCACAAATCATGCTTGATGACCAAGTAATAGTAATAACAAATGACAACCAACAACGTCAAGGAAGCACCAATTCTCCAACCAACAGAAATGACGGCACTAGTATTAAAAGAGATATTGTTTAACGAAGAAAATGTCGAGAAAACTATCCGCCAACTGTCCAATTCCACATCATATGGAACGGACAGAATCCCTCCTTGCATACTGAGACGTATGACATATGCCCCAATGCTTCTGTCCAACCTTTTATCGTTACTGCAATCAAATGGTACTAATCCAGAAATATGTAAAAAATCATGTATCACCCCAATTTACGAGAACGGTAATCGGTCCAATGCCCAAAATTATCGTGGTGTTCACCGAACATCGGTTTTAGCAAAAATCTTAGAAAAAATAATTTATAACCAAATGTTAGACCATCTGACGAATGTAAATCTCATACATCCCGCTCAACATGCCTTTTTTCTCAAAAAGTCATGTCAGTCATGCCATCTCATGTTCTTGGAATTCGTCTCCAGAAATCGAGATGATGGAAACACGGTAGCTACAATTTACATTGATCTAAAAAAAGCCTTTGACCAAGTTCCCCATAAAAGATTGATCGTGAAGCTAGTGAGTCACGGGATTCGCCCCCCCCTCCTTGATTTCCTCAAATCCTATCTTCAAAACCGATTCCAAGTAGTAAAACTTCGTAATATAGTATCAGAACCAGCTCATAGAAGCAGTGGTGTTTTTCAAGGCACTATCCTAGGTTCCCTCTTATTTCTAATTCACATTCATGAGTTATCCACGATATCAACCTCTGCTAAAACATTTTCATATGCAGATGACTTACAACTCGCATATGCCTACAACAAAATTCGATAAGTAGTGTGCATAGAACAATTGAATTAGACCTTTAAAAACTAAACGACTGGAGTGTTCAGTGGCAAATGCCGTTTTCACCAACAAAATGTCATCTCATGATTTTTGGACCACTAAAACGTCAACCCATAATGTTTAGTGGTCAAGAAATAAAAGAGCTAAAATTTTTAAAGATTAAGGTCTTAGCTATTCTAATACTCTTTATTTATTCCCACATGTTCAACAAATCGCACAAAATCCAATCAACTATGTGGCTTAATAAGTAAAAATTTCACATAAATTACACTTAAGACTTAACTTTACAAAATGTACGTTTAACCTATTCTACATTACTGCTCAATATTTTTCGATACCATGTCATCAGATGACGGACAGAAACTAGAAAAAATCCAGCGAAGGTTTACCAGCGTTCAGTTTAGACGCGATGACGCCCGAGACTCCTATTCAGTAACGTACAATAGATATGGTCTTAAACCCCTCTGGCAAAGGTGACTCCAAAATGGTTTAACTTTTCTATTAAAAGTAACACATAATCATAACATTCCGAGCATTAATGTTAACAAATCGAAACGGTTCCCGTCCCACTATCAACAACCAGCATACATTTCATAACACAAAAGCTAGGACGGCCCAGCGATCAAATTTCTACACCATAAGGTCGCAAGTGAGTCACAGGAGGTCGCAAGTGAGTCACAGGATCGACAAAAAAAGGTCGTACAATTTTTTCTGAAAAACGTTCCGAAATCAATTAGGCCAATGGACGTTGCAATGCATTTTCTCTGCTCCTGTTGATTTAACTATAAAATATCAGAGGCTATTAGACTGTCATCTTGCAGTAAAAATCCACCCATTTTAGTCAAGCTATTTTCACCCATTGAAAAAGACGCCATTTTTAAACAGCAAGAGCTTGTTTCCAAGTATCTGAGAAATGCAATGTATTTCCTCTGTCATGATCTCACTCCAATGGTGCAAAGAATAGCGTAATGTTCTTCGAATAAAATAGCAAATTCACCGCAACCAGCTCAAGTTCCTGGTCATAGCCCTAGAATGCCTAGCGAGCCATGTACTTTTATTCCTGCCAAACCTAGATTACTGCTCCCCAGTACAGCAACTGTCTTATCCCCCTCAAGTCACCAGACATCCCCGTCTACTTCCAACTTTAATGCTTCCCCAGTTGCCATAGCTAGTAATTCTGGTAGACTTCCTAGAAATTCCGAAAAGCCCTCTACGTCAGGTAGACCAACAGCTTCCATACTCGATCAGAGTCCTCCAAAACCTTCTCTTAAATCACCTAATTCAGGTCGTCGAAAGGGTGGGATCCGGAACTCAACCGGGAGCATGCAGCCTTCCCAAACACTAACTAAGCCTATACAACAGGAAGCTAACAAACATATAAGTTACCCTACTTATCACAAGTATCATACTGGGCCAGGCTTTCCACCGCTTAATCATCATAGTTACCTTACCTCGCCCTCCAGCCTCTCTTTCCCGTCTTTCTCGTCTTGGTTATCTCCAATTTCCCGGTAACTATCAGCCATCTCACCACGGCACGTATCCCTATGGCCCATCGATCTCACAGAGCTGTCTACCTGCAGCTTTCAGCTATCCCCCTCAGCTTTCTTATGTTAATTGTCCTGCTCCAGTCGATGGCTATTCTCCAAACTTCCAACCAAATTACCCACCTCCAAATTTTTATTACTAAATAAAGATAACCCTAGTTCGATTACTCAAGCTTCACTAGATATCATCCTGCTTAATGCAAGATCTGTTTTAAATAAGATGCCTCAACTTAGAGCTATTGCGTTCGAGCTGAAGCCAGATGTTATATGCATTACAGAGTAGTGGACCCACCCACTAATTTCTGATGCCTTACTCATAATAGACGAGTATGATTTCTACCAACAAGACCGCCCTAGTAAACGTGGTGGTGGTTGTCTTCTCTATATTAAAGCTATTTTTAAGCATTTCCCCTTCAACCTTGATGCTGAGTCATTCTCGGGCAATTACTGCTTTGCATCCATTATCATGTCTCCCCGTCAAAAGGCGATTATTGGATGCATTTATAGCCCACCTAACTCATTATCGGAAGATGATGAAAAGCTTTGCAAAATATTGAGGCTGATTTCGGAGTCCATCTTTGATTCTAAAGTTATCGCTGGGGATTTCAACTTAACTGACATTGATTGGTCATTGAACTGTTGTCCATCCAGATTTCAGCCCTTCCTAGATACCATCAAATTTTCAAACTGGTCTCAGTTGGTCTGCTCCCCAACAAGCGATCAGCATATTTTAGATTTAATTTTCACAAATGACATTTTCCCCTTTTTTGTTGACTACAATCAGAACCTCTTTCCAAGTGACCATACTTTGATCCATTGTTGCCTTCCGTTTGCTTCTACGAAAAAGGCTAGCAACACTCGTACCTACCGTGCGTTTGACCTAGCTGATATTAATTTAATTAACAACTTTATGGACTCACTAGACTGGCAGGAGCTTTCCTCCACGAACAGTGTAACAATTCTCGGTGACTTAATGCCGGCAATTTCAAATAGCATTTTGGAATTTGTGCCGATCGAAATGGTTAAGCCTTATACTTCGCACCCCATCCTGCTTGACTGAAGAAATTGCAAAGACAGTTGAAAGACCAGTCTACGAGTTCATTCTCGGTACACCTTAGAATCGCAGAGATTTTCGAATAAACGTTTAATATTCGTCTTGCACGTGACAAACAAAGAGAATCTTGCGCACTCAGTGAGTTAAACTCTGCAAAATCGATTGCACAACTGTTCCGCCGTCGGTCCTCCACTAAACGAGGTCACGAAAACTAGCCCTTACTGAATGAAAATAAAAACTTTGTGCAAGATGAGTCTGAGAAGGCTAAACTGCTCAACGCGTCATTTGCAAAACACCTTACGACGGAATGTGAACCGGTCCCGTCGTTTCAGCCATGCTCAGTCAATACTATCAGTACCATAGATTTCTTCATAGAAGTAATTCGTAAGCACATTATCCGTCTAAAAAACTTGCACTCCTCGGGAACTAACGGCCCTTCAAATTCACTTATCAAGAGAGTATTCAGCTTCCCCGATTTCTAAGTTATCTATTCTCAGCTTATCTTCTTAACGGTTTCTTTCCTGACTCATGGAAGACATCTATTATTCTTCCAGTCTTTAAGTCAGGATCTCGTTCGGACGTTAATAACTTCCGAGGTGTTCATAAAAACCCAAACCTTAGCAAAACTTCTGGAAAAGATCATTTTTAATCAAATTCTCGATTTTTGTGTAGAAAATAATCTATTCAGTGCCTCACAGCATGGATTTCTACCTGGAAGATCATGCGAAACATGCCACTTGGCATTCCTTAACCTGGTTACTTCACTTCGTAATGAACAGCAATCAGTTATCGTGATATACTTTGACCTTAGTAAAGCTTTTGACAAGGTGCCTCATAAGCGCCTTTTAGTGAAACTGGAAGCCCTAGGCATCAGGCCTCCCCTCCTCGATTTCATTGCCTCCTACCTGTCTAACCGCAGCC